>JUDQ01000138.1:0-42898 GCA_000812075.1 Scedosporium aurantiacum
GTGTGTGTGTGTGTGTGTGTGTGTGTGTGTGTGTGTGTGTGTGTGTGTGTGTGTGGTCTGGAGAGAGAAAGACAGGATTGCACTGCTTTATTGACTATTCTCAAGTACGTGAATCCATAAATACATATTCTTAGTGTTAGAAACTTGATGTGTCTCTTGTTAAAGCGCCGCCACGCGTTGAGGTTCAGAAGAGTTTCGTGTAGCGGATGGTTCCATGCAAGATTAATGCCCCAACGCGCTTGAAGTGCTGGATGACCAGTGGCCAGGGCAAACTCTTCGCAATCAGAAAGCCAGCCGTCGGTTACTGCTAACTAGATTCCCCATGTTTCTCTGCACGGCGTCGAAGCGCATGAACCCACACGATTCACTCTCCAAATGGTTAATGGTGCTGGCAAGAGTCTTGAAATTCAGGCCGCAGCTGCGATTGGGACAGTGGTACAGATTCTGCTGGTCTGACGTGGGAAACCCTCCAAGTTAGCAGGGGAAAAAAATGAGTAGACACACAACTCTGGAGAACTTACGAGCAGGTGAGTTGACGTGCTGGTTGAGGCTTTGGAGGCGATTGAACTCGCGGTGGCAGAAATAGCACTCATATCCGTATCCGTTCCAGGCCCGATCGGTAACCGTGTACTGACCAGCTGGTTCCCACTCAAGTAGCTTCTTCGTGATGGAGCCATGGGGGTCCCTAGATCGGACGGCTTGGTAGATCGTCTCTCTGTCTAGATTGGGCGCTTGGGGGCAACTGCCCGACTCGAGATGGTGGGTGACACCGGTGGCAGAGGCGAAAGACCTCTGACAAAAGGGACATGCGATCTGGTCGCCTCTGTGGACGCGCGAGTTGAGATGCTGGACGTTGTTGCAAAAGATGGGGTGTTAGCTATCTTTGAAGCGCATTTACAGATGTCCCAAGGACCACGGAATATGAATAGAAGTAGGCATCAACACAAACCATCTTGATATTATTGTAGTTTTTAAACGACCGTTCGCAGTCGGGGCAATAAAAATGATCCTCAATCATGTGGGTATCGCAATCCTCTTGTTCCGGCCAGGTTTCGTCGCAAATGCCACACTCGAATTCAAAATGATTGAGGGCCTCCATATGCTGGTCGCAGGCCCTCTGACTCCCAAACCAGCTCGGGCAACTGTCGCATTCGAACTCGGGCGGCTGATGGCCAGTGGAACGGCAATGATTCTCCCGGGCCCTCAGGCCGGCTGGGAAGGCCTTGCCACAGGTTCCGCACACATAGTAGTCTTCCACAACCATTTTGCGATGGGACACGGGCGAAGAGGAGTCTAGCCTTCTCCAGTATTGCTCTTCTTTCCTTCAGCGAGGAAAGGGTGACTCGGAAATATGGTAGAGAGCTCGTACCAGCGCTACCCAGGACGCCGCTACACGGAAAGGAAAGGGTATCAACTCAAGAAAAATAGGTTAGAGGGGGAGATTGAAGTCACGGTTTGTTTGTGTCCGAGGTTTACTCTGTCAGGAACAGGATGAAGAGCGGGGTATGATTCAGACACCTCATCTGTCACTGCGTTCTCCCGTCGCCAACATCCAATTACTTTGAAGTGTGGGAGGTCTTGCTCCAGTGGCGTCATGTCGCGAATATAACTGGCAAATGGTCGGTCAGACTGCAGGCCGGGGTCCATGAGAAGTAAATCCTTGGATTGATTCGAAAAGAAATGGATGCCCTATGTTTGGTTTCTTGGAATGGATGACTGTATTTTCTACGTTGCAACACCCGTTTGATGTCAAACGCCATCATTTTAATGGTGCGACACAGCAGTTGATGTTTGGAAACTCTGTTTTGCGGTGATGGTTCCAGATTTCTAGGATGTTCCGAGTGTCAACCAAGTCGAAAGCCTTTTTAATCCTTCTTCTACGTGCCATGATTACCCGGACTGCAGTGACCTCTTCCAATAGCCAGCAGCAATCCTTTCGCGGTCTCAAAGCACTCGGCGATGGGATCGGGGGGCATTGCTGTCGAGAGCGTCAATGAGACCGTAGAAGCTTGCCCGGTTCCCATAGTTAGGGACTCAGGGAGCCTTCGCATGGAGATGTACCAGTTCCTCGTGCAGAAATAGCTGCAGCATAGACATGGGCTTGGTGGCACCCGGCATAGCCCCAGAGCCTGGTCATTCTCGGGCACGCTGGCCCAATCGATCGATTCCTGATGGGAAAATGTATTTCGCGTGCTTGAGCTTAAGTATCGGAGATGCGGGCACCACGATTCTGGAGTTTACTTTTCCCCTCATTGCTTTTCTTGTCCTTCTACTTCCTCTTCTCTCAGTTGGCCACTCAAGTAATTACAGCATTTATAGAGAGCCTTTTTCCACCCTTAGCTTTCATTATGGCCGCGTTCCAATACTCTACACTGGGCCAAGATGAGTTTAGGCTGCTCAAAGTTGATCATGAAAATAGTCCCGCCAAATATAGTCTACAGGCATTTCCTCAGGTAAACTGCCCACCTTACACTGCCCTCTCCTACGTCTGGGGCAGCTCGGCGCCCTCGGCGCGTCTTGCATGCGACAACGGAGAGATCCCGATCACGCCAGAGCTACAAGCTATTCTCCACCGCATCGCAGAGACACCGTCCCTGCTTGAACCCCCGTGGATCTGGGTCGACGCCATCTGCATCAACCAGGCAGACGTCCAAGAAAAAGCCGTACAGATTCCCAAAATGGGAGAGATTTACAACAGCGCCTCGACAGTAACCGTCTGGCTCGGCGACACAGACAAGGCAACCACGGAAGCGCTCCGAGGCATAGAGGACCACCATTTCCTGATAGCCCTCACTGGTACTGTCCCGGTGCCCGGCATCATCCCGGACGCGGATGACCCCATGTGGAAGGCTGTCGAGGAATTCTTCTCCCGGCCTTGGTTCGGCCGCGCGTGGGTTGCCCAGGAGGTATTACTCGCGAAGAAATGCCGCGTCGTCTTCGGCGAGGACGTCATCCCATGGCAGGTCGTTCTGCGATACTGGGCCTACATGGAAATGGGCAGGCAGGACTTCGTGGTCTCCCAGAGACACAGGATTGGTCATGACACCATGTCCCCTTTCGGCATGCTCCTGACTGCCGGCGCTGCTAAGGGAGGAGAGAGATGGTCGAAAGTGATTTCCCATGACAACTTGGAGTGGGTATTCCGTTCACGATACCATGTTGTTGGTCTATTGGATCTCATCCGCCGGCGGGCATGCAAGGAGGGTCACGACAAGGCGTATAGTTTACTCGGTCTGTTTCCCGAGGATATTCGGAGTAAAATCCCCATCAAGTACGACGCACCCTGCGAGGAGGCGTATATCTCCCTTGCCAAGGTCCTTCTCGAGCAGCCGGGGTTACACGTCCTCACCCTAGCCCCATCGGCCTCCAGCTTGCGAGGACTGCCCTCGTGGTGCCCCAACCTCAATTCACCAGGCACTATGATGCCCCACTGGCACCATTTCACCGCGGGAAGCGTTAAGGATGACAGCTTGCCAAGCCCGCACTTCGAAGTCGACTCCTCGAATGGTCTTCGCGTGCCGGGAGCTTTTGTCGATACAATCAAGGCCATCGACCCTCTTCCAAACCTAGGACCGCTGATCGACAATGAAGAGAAAGCCAGAGAGATGCTCCAGTTTCTCAAGTCGCACTGCAAAGACCTCGACATCCTCCATACCTTGGTCGGCGGGGTCGACCGCAACGGCACGAAGTACAAAATGTCTGACCTCAGGGACGACCTTGAGGAGACGAAGGACTACCTCCAGATATATATCGACGGAAGCAGGGTCTGGGGCGCAAATACGCCGCTGACGGCGGCTCTCCTCCAGGCATGGCGCGGTGCTACGCGATTCACGACGGAGAACGGACACTTGGGCCTCGGGCCTGACACCCTTCGCCAGGGAGACCGCGTCGCCATCTTCTTTACCGCGAGCTGTCCGTTTGTGGTCCGTGAGACCAGCTCAGTGGGAGATTTTGAACTCATTGGGCCGGCATATGTTCACAAGTATAGGGATGGGAGATTCTTTCAGGCGCTGAATCCATCAGAGACAAAGGTGACTATCCGTATTATTTAATAGATTACAAGAAGCCTTGATTCATGTCTAGAATAATGATACGTTTCATGTGAGACTGGTGAACTCCCCATCACTCTGTGACATCGCCTAGTTTTTTTTTGATGGAACCATGGCATGGCTAGAGAAGTAGGCTGTTGGCTGTTCTACAGAGCACGGATTCGTCTCGCAGGATCGAACTGCTGGAAGCCATGGTTCGTCATGTTGATGATTCACAGCTCCCATCCACGTAAAAAGGTCTGAATTGTCATTACATTTACTGGTTTCCGTTTCTGGGCAGTGATGGATTGGTGGATCACCACCTATTTGGCCACAGATCACGACGGACCAAGCGCTTTATGATTCCTCTCGTCACTTTACATTGATGGCGCGTTTTCATGGCACTGACTACGCCGTTAAACGGCTCACAATTTGTATTATAGGCTTCATCAGACCTTACACAGACTGCTCCTATTTATCCAAAATCTTGCAATCGTTCCCAAACACGCAGTTCAGAAGCAATCATATTTCCTAGCTGCTCTTCGAAAGGACCGAAAGAAAGGCCCCCAGAGATGGAGGCCTCGGGCTGCTGTTCGGTTCATCCTGCGTCGCACCATTCCTGTTCGATTGCCGATTAAGCCTCAATATCTGTTCTTTAGCCACCTTTGTCTGCTCAGCGAACAATGCCCATCCAAGGTAGATCGGGTCCTTCTCAGTGGGAACTCTGAGCGACGGCCACACTGAAGTCACAATGTTGGATTGGTGGGCTCTTCCGTCAGCTGCCGATGTCGACGGCTGTTGTCTACCCCTTTGGTTGTGACCTGGGTGGTCTTGGGCAGGTCTCTTCTCAGCCCCATTGACTTTGGGACTGCTTCGCTTGTTATTGGTCGGAGTCTCCCACAACGGGACAGGGTCGTAGTTATGCCTGCTACCAAACATGTCGGGCTCGTACCGTTCCTTGCAAAGCTGGAAGTTTTGCCACTCTCGCTGTACCTCCTTGCATAGATGTTCAACACCCTGGCGAAATTCCTCTGCCGCCACATTGGAAGGTAATATAGAACCGACTTCTTCCACGATTTCGTTAATAGCTCCCTTGACGGCAGTCTCTACCATAGAATTTTTGTAGCTGGGAACCTGCTCAACCACCATGAGGTAGGTCGACCTGTGGAACGATTCCAAGTCCGGCATTTTTGAAGCGACAGCGGACGTGATCTTGGCAAAGGCACCATCTCTATCAGCTGGGCGGAATACGTGCCTCATCAGAGCGGAGGCAATGATGAACTGGACAGCAATGATACGCATTTGCTTGGCTTCGGTCGTGTTGGACAGTGGCAGAGGGAAATCGACGGAGTACTTGTGACTGATGCCATCTTTCCAGGCAGCGACTGCCTGAAGGGTGTCTGAATCCAGTTCCTCGGCGAAGTATCGTGTCGCCAGTTGATCAACCCACGACCACATTTCAGTCCACTTCTTTCCACTATTAAGGGGGCTGGGTTAGCAAAATCACTCTCAATAGAATCGCGGCCCGTTGAGATAGGCATTGAGGCAACATACATGTTCTTCCTGTCTTCGACACGCAACTCCACCCGATACTGTTCCATCTCGCTCATCCTTGCAGATTCTTCCCGGAGCTTTTCTCTCTCCTCGTTGGCGATCCGCTCGCTCTCCTTGAGAGCCTTTTTGGTTTCGGCAAGCTCCTTTTGGAGATGATTCACTTCCGCTTGGAGCTGCTGGACATGGACAGCCGCGTCCTTGGTCCGCTTGGTTAGGATATGGTTGTTCTCGGTGAAACGTTCGATGATGGCGACGTTATCCCGGTCCCTCTTTCTCAAAGTTTTCAGATCATTGGTGATGTGCTCTGCCACTTCTTTGACTGGGGACAGGTGCTGCATCAGTTCCATGATCTGGAGAAATGTCTCCGTCTCCGTAGTCTCTGTATTGTTATGGATGGAGGCCATGGTTGCTGGTGGTTGGAAAGACTTGAAGAAAATGTGTTACAGGAAAAGGGAAAGGGTAGGGGGTGAGTTTCCAGAGAATCAACTCTGAGATGCCACCTATATATCCTCTTCTTTCAATCTCGTGGTTGAACTTTTCCCACCTTCTGCAGGCTGGACTCCTCCATCTTACTCTCCTCGCAGATCGTAAGTGTGTCGCACCGAAAGCTGCGGGAGGCCGAGCAGAGAGAGAGAGAGAGAGTCATCGTCCAATCTCAGGTGTCTTTGCGCCACTAACGAATGGAAATCGCAGCTCATCATTGCCAACCACTGACACCCGCATGCATACTGGTGGGCAAGTCCATTGGATGTCTGGAACCACGTCGCCCAAAGATGCTAGGAATCACATACTGCGCATAGCGAGGGAAGCAATGACGTGAGATCCATGTACAGCGATTTAATCTATTGATGGTCGTCAAAATGCTGTTGGGACCGCCTTCTGTAGGCATCCGCACCGCCTTACACCGTGCAGAGGCCCAGCTGGAATCAAATCTATTGTCTCGCCCTGACCGCCAATTTTTTTACTGCAGCCCACCGAGTTATTGGCGGGTTGATACACGCAATGATTCGCGTGACGAGAGCCTTCGCATCTACGCTGCTTGTTTCGGAGCGGGGTAACCTGCGACAGGCCAACCAGGACTCATTTTTGTTGTGGCCATCTTCGCATGGAATGTGTTCTATTGGAAGTAAGTAGACGGGCTTGATGGGAAGCGGGTGGCTGCACATCTCAACAATAGATTCCCAGTTACTCGCTGAGTCGTCGATCTCCCGGCCAGCCCATTGTCTGATTCGACATACTACACGATGGCCGACAAGCCCGAGGCCTGTCTTCTGGGTGTTAGTGTACATAGTAGAGTACTTGGATTGAAGGCTGGGTCTCTACAGAGACTAGTTGGGCCTTTACTCGTCTGATCACGTACGTCGTAGTAGCGAGGCCGCCTGGTTACCCGGACCTCCGTGTATGGACGAGGTAACCTGTCTCCATTCAGGGGCCGGTCTACATGCTTTTCAAATAACCACGAGGAACTTCGTCCTCACTGGTTAATGCAGGGCATTCAAAGGCACACCGGGAAGCTTAGCCGTTCTAACCGATTCCAAGTTCTCACCGTGGATGTCGGAAAGAGATACATTCGGTGGCCAACCTATCCCTCCTGTCACCAAGGAGTCCTATCTTACCTTGCTGCTGTGCTAGAGGCACATGGTGAATGAGAAATTAGTCACATTATGCAATATTAGAGAAGCTTGACACTACTTTATGCGCTTCGCCAACAACGTGTTGGCCTCAGACGCGTCACTGGAGGAAGTGAAGCACTAGCCTCTTGTATCCGGAGATACTGTCAATCAACTCCGAGATGCGGATGTGCTCGTCCGGCCCATGTGCTACCAAGATCGACCCTGGTCCGTACAAGACTCTCTTGCCACAATACTCATCGTTGAGTCGAGGAATGTCAGTCCCAAAAGCCACCGGAGCGGCATCAAAGCCATCGATCTGCCAATCCAAGAGGGCCTCGGGGTACTCGAAGACAAATTTTAGCTCTACATCCGGGTACCTCGAGACTATTTCTGCAATCTTTGTTTTGACGCCGGGCAGGTCAGAGACCATGCGGACTTCGCAGAGTGCTTTGGCTGACGGAGCGACGATGTTGTGTTTCTCTCCACCCTCGAGAGTCCCAATGTTAAATGTTGAAGGACCTAGAGATCCGATTCGGGCCAGCTTGCTGCGGAGAGGTCGTTCAAGACGGCAAGAAGCGTCGAGGTTGCACTTTTTCCAAGATGAGGATATCCTGAATGGCTAGTTGAGCGGTGATTGACTATTAGTCTTGTTGTTCGTGATGTGGTAACTCCCTCTGAGAGTGGACTCACCAAGCAATGCCTTTGGCAATGACTTCGAAGGCCACCTGTCCCTTATGGCCCTTTGCAAGCTTGCTCTCCGTTGGTTCGGCAAATATGCCAGATTCCCAAGTCAGTCCCATGTCATTCGCAGCAATCATTCCATGCCCGCCGTTCTCCTCGCCGACAACAAACAATAATCCAATATCCCCCTCAGCCCGGAGCTTTCCCTCCCTTCTCAGCTCCTCCGTAGCCAAGATTTGCGCCGCCAAGGGGCCAAGGTCATCGGAAGACCCCCTTCCACGGATGACATCGCCATCTATCGTTAGCGGAATATGCGGCGGCACTGTGTCCATGTGCGCTGTGAGAAGCACGCGTGTCTTGCGGGAGGAGCCGAGGTATGCGTAGACATTGTGACGAGTGGAACCTGGTGCGATGGGGATTCGTTCGACAGTGTAGTCTAGGGCTTGCAGATGTTGTTCGAGGAAGACTCCAATGTCGTGCTCTAGCTCGCTTGTACTGACAATGGACATGAGCGACTTCAAGAGGTGGGTAACCGGATGTTCCATGATAGTCGGTGCCATGACTTGGGAGGTTTGATTTGAAATACAAAACCAAACATCCTGGCGTGTCCTCACCCCTCCTTTTCTACCTCCGGTTAGGGCAAAGGGCATGGGCGGGGTGGGTTCAATGTTACTTTCAACTTTCAACAGTAGCGCGAAATGCGTAATAGAATGTACGAATCATATTCTAAGTTTTGAGGAAGTGCTTCTACATTCATAATACTCCTGCTGTATAGACAACCTGAAATAACCACGGGTGTATGACAATCAATGTCTTGACTCTTGAGTAGCCCAGAGTTTAAGCCTCATCTCATTCGCTCGACTTGAGAACCGCGCCGAGTCGTCCCTGCCAAAGCCAAAGCCACATATTTTCAGTAGGTCTAAATAATGGATTGGCCTATGGTCGGAGATTTGTGAGATATTTCCAAAGTGTCTGGGACGAGTGAGGACTAGAGGAGGGAGGGAGGAATAAGCCGGGCAGTAGCTCCACCCGCCAAACAGTTCGAACCATCAGAGGGAGTGAACTGGGTGAGAACATACGGAAATAGAAAGTGTAAAGATTACGAATTTGAAAGTGATGGGGGCAAATGGGAGGATGCAGATTCTTCTTTATTCCGCCACCCTGGGCAGTGGTCACGACTCGCGACTCGCGACTACTATGGGCTGTTACTTCTATTTGGCTCATTCTTTGCTTGTCCATTTGTCGCCCTTGATCTCCGTTAGCGATGGGTTCTCCCAATGGGAATAATCTAATCCAACTCACCAAACCCAAAACTTCCTGCCCGCGTAAGAACTCGACCGAGTTCTGTTCCCCCATCCACTGAGGTAGCGTGCGGTTAATCCCTTCCTCGGTATCAAATCCCCGCCCACCCGAGACGAACACCGCAGCGCCGTTCAGCGCCTTATCCGCAGCACATTGAACAATAAAACGGGCAACATCCTCCGGGGTGTTCAGCGGCATCTTTTCCCGAACCCACTTCTCCTTGACGGCGCCGAGGAGATGCGTGTCCGTTGCCCAGGGACATATTGCGTTCGCACGAAGGCCGTACTTGATGGGCGCCCAGGGACGGAGAGAACGCATGAGCCCGATGACGCCGTGCTTTGCCGGGGAGTAGGCGAAGAGGCCGGGCGCCTCCGTGATGCCTGCGATGGAGGACACAAGTACGATCGATTTGGAGAAGTCGCCGTTTGACGCTGCGTCCGGCTTATTCGACTTCATGTAGGCGAGGGCGATTCTACTAAAGGTGATGACGCTTGTCAGGTTGATATCGATGTGGTTCTTTACGGGAATGGGTTCCTGTTGATTCATATTGTCAGCCACTCCTCCAGCAGAGAACTAGGGTATTTGTTGCCCAAGGACGGCATACTTTCCGGACAGTCTCGAGGTTCAGATCCTCCGGCTCAAACCAACCATCCGGTTCCCCGACTGCGGCACAGGAAATGGCGACATCGACCTTGCCGTGCTTATTGTAGGCGGCGTCGAACAGAGCGAGTTGTGAATTATAGTCTCGGACATCTAGCTTCTGGAAATGCACCGACCCGCCGTTGGATGCTCCGCTGCTCAGATCCTGCTCCAGTTTCCGGCCTTTGGTGTCATCCCAATCGCCAAAGAAGACGTGTGATCCAAGCGAGTTGAGCAGCGCTACCGTTGCTCCGCCGATGCCCTGGGCGCCGCCTGCACTCCCCAGTTGACTATTATTTTCGCACAAATTCATGGAAAGACGGGGGTCTTCTTACCTGTTAACACTACTACCTTGCCCCTCAACCCTTGCACTAGACTCTCCGAGTAGTGTATTTCTGCCATTGGCGCTTATTCAAGTGATGCGTTTGCCTAGGTGTGGAGATAGGCAGAGGATGGATCACCGAACGAGTTGGGAGGCCATGTTCCTTTTCAGAGAAAGAGAGGAAGCCCACTTCATCAAAGAAAACAGGAGGCGAATTCTCCACTGAGCCATCCCTCCCCCACAATCCGGAGCCAGCAGGTGGAGCTCGAACTCACTACACTAGTAGTGTAGCTAGCCAGGCGATCCGTCAGCCCGTATCTGCCCAATCGGGTGAGGAGAGTTGTGCATTTCTCTGCTTCGGGTTTTGCGGGGTTCGAGTGGGCTTCCCGCTTTGGGCGGGAATTGTCCCACGCCGTGAGGGGACCGGGGAGGGTCGGCATTCGGCAGATACTTGCAGACGATCGGCATTTATACCTTTGCATCGCCGAGTCAGCGTGTTTAATAGAGATGATGTGTATAGTATCCATGTCTCCCAGACCCGATGTTCGAAAAATTCAATCATCCAGTTTCCGTGGTAAATTAGGAAATAACGAAAATGACATCCTCCCACGTCCAGAAGTCGGTCATCGTCACCGGAGGCGCGAGTGGCATTGGCCTCGCGATGACGCGGTATTTCGCATCTCAAGGTCATAGGGTTTCCGTTTTGGATATCAACGAGAAGACTGGGCCGGGCGTCGTCGCCCAACTCGCCGCCGAACACCCCAATGCCGCATTGTCGTTCAAGAGGTGTGACGTCTCATCTTGGGAAGACCAAGCTGCCATCTTCCAAGAGGTGTATCGGGAACACGGCCGGATTGATGTCGTCATGGCCAACGCTGGCATCTCGGAACAAGGCCAGAGCAGCATTGCGAAAGTAGAGGATGATGAGCCCGTCAAGCCGGCCACCAAGTCCATTGAAGTGAACTTCCTCGGAGTCATCTATTGTGCGTTTTTTTTCTACTTCCAGTGTATGGAGTTGGAAGTTTGCCCTATAACTAACTATGTGTCCAGCTGTAAAACTAGCCCTCCACTACATGCACAAAAACGAGGATGACGGTTCCTCTTCTAGAGGGTTGGTGATCGCGACCGCATCGAATGCAGGCGTGTATCCTTTCCCGATCGCGCCGCTGTACGCTGCCTCCAAAGCGGGCGTCATCAACCTTGTCCGGTCCATGGGTCCTGTCCTGGAGAAGTCCAAGATTCAAATAAACGCTCTTGCGCCAGCCGTGCTTGGTACGTTGAAGAAGCCACAGGATGGCCGAGGATATTATATCCCCCCCTCTCCTGTTTTGAGTGTCTCCTGCTAAGATGCGACCTAGAAACAAATATTGCGCCGAGCCCTGACCTTTTCAAACCTATGATTATCACACCAATGTCGACTCTAACGAAGGGCGTTGCTCAGTTTGTCGAGGATCCGTCCCGAACTGGCGAAGTTGTTGAGATTCATGGAGATAGCGTAACGCTTAGACCGCCTCCAGAGTTTGTTGATGAAGACAGCAGGAAAAACCTGGAGACGTTTTGGAATCTAGGGTATGCATAGGCTACTTAGTGCCTTTAGGCCAAGCAGGCGGGGCCGGGGAGGGGAAGAGAGACTAATTTTGCACACGTATTCTGCACTTAGACGCAAGAGGTGAAGTGTACACGGATTCTTGATAATCAATGTGTCATCCGTGAAGAGAGACCACCGAATTCAATCATGCATCGTATGGTGTCTTGCCTTGGGTAACACGAGCTCTTTCCGTGAAATCTGCAGGCAAATATGAGTGAGTATATAGAGGATGAGAACTGCCGGTGGGGTTGTCGGCTGGAGGTGTCAGAGCCCACTTGGAATCCCGACGCTTGTCTATATCCGGTCTGCTGCATTGACAAATAACCCAATGAAACGGGAGACAGGTGACCAGCTTATCATTGCTTCGTTGACCTCAAAGACCTAGTGCCCATTTCCCCGGACGCACCCCGGACCCATCACGACTCTGCCGATCCTCGGGCAACAGCTCTTATTCTAATGCCCCAACCCCGTACAAGACGAGAAACGCAACTCCCGGTGACCTAGCGCCTCTCAAACAAGGGCGCTACACCGAACCTGGTTTCCCCACAAGTTCGTACGTGTGCTCTCTCAGATTGGGACTCGGCTCCAGGAAAGCACCACAAAGTGCGGAGACAATTTTGCTTCCGATCGGGTCATTAAATCCTAGCGTCGACCCATCTAGACAACGGGGTCCACATGGCCCAGGACCAGGGTTCGAGGTCCAAATGAGCTTCTCTTCTCTCGAATCAATATCAAGACCTATATCCATGGTAAGGAATCCTCGCAAATAGGTATAAAAGCTGTCTCGGGAGACTTTTTGCTTGAGATGCAGAGAGACTCGACTGTTGACCTCGGTACTCCATCGGCCCCGCCGTTTGACCACCAGCAATGCCTCTTGGTATCCTCGAAGATCACAAGCTTGAGCATGTGCCAGGCACATCGCCGCTGAATGAACTCGGAAGGCAGGATGTGGAAACCATTGAAGGCCTCGATCCGGGACTGCTCAAGCATGATCCGACCGGCCAGATAGTGCTGGTTCCGCAGCCGTCGGACTCGCCAAATGACCCGTATAACTGGCCGCGATGGAAAAAGGAGATGTTCACAGTTGCCATTGCGTATGGCTGTGGTTGTGTTGGTGGTAAGCCTCAAGTCAACTCCCCATGGTTTGCGTTTTACAGAATGTATGCTAACAACGCGCTATCAACAGCTGTCGGACCCCTCCTAACCTCCGCCATGGTCCCGCTCGCCGAAGACTTCAATATTCCCCTGCAGCGGTTCACTCTCGGCCTCCAAGGCTCGTGCATCGTTGCCATTGCAGTGGGTAGTTTACTACTCAACACCCTCGCTGTTAAGATCGGGAAGCGCCCGATTTATATTGCCACGTCGCTTGGGTTGATGGTCACCTGTTTTTGGGCGGCTGAGGCGAAGAGCTTTGCGTCTCTCGCGGCGGCAAGAGCAGTTCAGGGCTTTTGTATGGCGCCCATGGAGGCACTGGTCCCGGCGTCGATTGCAGACATCTGGTTTGTGCACGAGAGAGGGTATCGCAATGCCGTTTTCAACCTGGGTGTTCTTGGAGGCATCAACTTGGCGTCGCCAATAGGTTAGTTGAGGCCGAGCAACCGTGACGCTTCCGTTGTGCGAACATAGAATGCTGATGCTGACTCTGCTCCTCTGTCAACCAGCCGGTGCTATCATCCAATACGGTTCCTACCGCATTTGCCTCCACGCCATGGGCGGTGCTTTCATTCTCCAGACCATCTTGACCATCTTCTTTATGCCCGAATCTGCCTACCGACGCAGTGGCGCCCTCAATATTGATACGGGCGACAAGGCCGTCGTGGTGGATGCGATGACTGAAAAGGCTAAGTCCCAGGTTGACCACAACGAAGAATCGCAGCGGGAAGTAAGCCCATCGGAAACGGAGCCCAGAAAGTCCTTTGCCCGAGAGCTCTTGCCCTACGATGGATACTGGGACGACGTATCGTTCTGGAGGACACTTCTTCTGCCGTTCTGCATGCTCGCCTCCCCTATGGTAGTGTGGGGCACGTTGCTTTTCACCACATGCATTTCATGGTTGGTGCTTATCTCCATCACGCTCTCTCAGATCTTGTCGGCACCGCCATATAACTTTTCGGTGGCTGCCGTGGGCGCCTCCAATATGTCTTCCTTTGTGGCAACTCTACTTGCCACAGCCGTGGCCGGCCCATTGATCGATGGTGTTGCCAAGTACATGTCCAAGCTGAACAAGGGTACATTCGGTATGTGAATCGTCTCTGCTGTCCTGTTGCGAAAGGAAATGATATGAAGTTAACAAAAGTCTCTTCCACGAAGAACCGGAATTCCGCCTCCCCGTCATGGCCAGCTTCCTCGTCTTCACTGCCTCCGGCTTCTTTGCCTGGGGCCAAAGCTTGCATAATCAAGACCCTTGGCCCGTCCCGGTCATTGTGTGCATGGGCCTGATCAACATCGGCGTACAGCTCGGGACCACCGGCTTGGTCGTCTACGTCATCGACTGTCACCGTCAGGAATCGTCTCAAGCGTTCGCGACACTCAACTTCTGTAAGAACATATTTGCATTTGGCTTGACGTTCTACTGCAATGATTGGATCGCTGTCCAGGGGGTGAGGGATTGCTTTTTCGTTATTGGCGGCATTACCGTGGCGGTGTCGTTGACGACGATCCCTATGTACGTCTACGGGAAGAGAGCGAGGAGCTTTACCTTTAGGCATGGAGTAGTCAGCCGAGTAATTGCACGTGGGTAGCGATTGAGCATTGGAGTACCGTCTGTCGGGCGTATGTTTGTCGGGAGTGTGTTTGTTGGGGGTATGGGGAAATCGATGGCACCAGCTGATGATATCGTTAGTCCACTCAACAACGTGGCTATAAATTCTTCCGAGTAGCAAATCTCATACAAAATTAACTACCTCATGAGTTTGTCGACAACAAACAGTTCCCTTCGGAGGTCCTGATGCATCGGGAATTGATGTCTCAAGGATGATGGTGGACATAGTGGGGCCGGCATAGGCCTCGGAGAGCCGGCGGGTAATCCACGTATTCCGTGACCCACTCGCCCGGTAGTGGGTCATCACAAAATACGAAGTACCCGCGGGCGGTCTGAGATATGTGTGACGGATTCCACAATAGATTCTATATGAGATTTCATGTTCAATTCCATGTTGAGGTTACAGTTATGCCCTCTGGAGCGCGGAACCAGTGGCTGCCGTCGCCCATTCCTTCCACAGATAAAGCCGAGTCTGCAATATATCTCATTCTACACATACGAGAATTGACCTAAAAGGCACAATAAGAATGTATTGTACAATCTATCATAGGCTGCTATGAATGCGTCTCCAGCTCGACCCACTTGCCAGTTCGTAATCTCAGGGTGTATACCGTGTTGTTTTGGGGCTGTTAATTGACGGCGACGTGAACTATTATGTGAATTGCTATTGCTTGGATCGAGTCTAAATCAAATGGCACGCGAGACGCTCATCAGATCTTGCTCTTGTTTATGAAACACGGACAGCTCGCAATCCTATCTTTATGTTTCAACGCATCGTACAGACATATATAGAATTAGGTCTGTCGGCCCTGAATGTTCGCGTGTAGGTGTGACGCCTTGGCTAAGGAAGATTGGGTTGGGCTTTGCGATGATTCGCCCCGAGGGCTCGATGCTTATCCTTGATCGGGGTAATCGATCCCGTGCCCAGCAAGTGGAAGATGACCTGATTGGAATGGGAACTGTCGATGCACCATCGAGTTGTATTCTCTGTGGAGTCGACCGAGATCAGAATATGTAAACACTATTATAAGTGAGAACGACTTGCCGGTCCTGAGCAGAGTCTGAAAGCTCCATTCGTTTTCCAAAAGCATCAACGATCCGCGGTCCAAATTTGAGATAATTCCCGAAAGCAAGCAGCAACCCAGCAGAATTCCACGATCGTGAGAATGAGACTTCAACTCGTTCTAGCCGCCGTCATGGCCTTCCTCCCTCGAACACCGGCAATGAACCCAGAAGACGTTGTCGGCGTCCTCAGCGACACCATCGTTCCCAATCCGGAGCTCTGTCAATCGCTCTGCCAAAAGAACTCAAAATGCTTCTACTCGCTTTACCACTTCGAATGCGACGAGTGTTGGCAGATGGATTGCAGCGCCGACATTTACTACCGCGGCGGCACGACGGATTACCTAAAGTTCACGGCCGAGACCATCTTCTACTGCGATAGGACCATGCTCCCTACTATGCCTAAGAATTGCAGTAACCTTACGGCTACTGCTACTGTAACAAGCCTCGATCGGCCGGCAGAGACGAGCGGGGGTGATAGCGAAGGAGGTGCTGGCGTGAGGCAGGTTAGCTGGATCATCCTTGGGGCGGCTGCAGGCATGGCCCTCACATTTTAGGTAATGCTTTCATTGCGATTGAAGTCTGGAATATCCCCTGGGATGTTGAATCAAGTTATACGACGAAATACGAGAGTTGGAAGAGCACACACTCATATGATCTGGTCGGGGGTGGCGAAGGGTCGCTGGACGAGTTCTGTTCCTTTGAATCTGCAGTTGTTTCTTCAAATACACACATACACAGTACCGTATCCGTTAATTTGACATTGGAAAAGCCACTCAGATTCAAGCCCACAGACTATGGCCGCTTCCCGACCTCACGCAAAACATGTTACAACCCTACTTAAACCTGAAGCCTCATGCAAACTTCCATCAGTAAAACGCATGAAGCAGACTCATAAAATGTTTGAGCAAATATGTACTGATGAGAAAGATAAGAAGCCGTCATTTTCGAACTCTCAAACTCTCAACCTGCAAATCTGTATCATGATCATCATTCGCTTCAGAAACCTGCCAACATCCCCATGGCCCCATTCATGTTCCTTTCTGACTACCTTTTAATCCACCCAGATTCCAGTGTCTATTTCCAGATGCTACTCACAGTAGCGGTAGTAGAGCACGACTTAGGAACCGTGTACGACCGGTTGGGATCACTCTCCCAAGTCACGCCTCCCGACGAAGCGACGTTGACAAACTTGTACTCGAATGAAGTCCCCGCAGCAAGGTTCAGAGTGATGGTCCACAGATTGTTAGAAGCCGTGTACTTGGAGGCATCAAGCGCAGGCGCGTTGGATGGGTTCCAGCTACCCAGCTCGGGGATAGACCCCACGAGCTTGATGGTTTGGCCGTACTGCGTCGTGGCAATCTCGTTGAACGTCACGGCGACCGTGCTCGCAGTGGTGCAGGCACCGCCGGTCGAGGTGGGTGTCGAAGTCTTGGTGGTGGTGGTCGGCGGGTTGCCGCTTGTGCCATCGGAGATGGCAATGTCGGCGCAGGAGAGGTAGATTTGGCCCGTCTCGTACGAGTTCCACTTGAAGGACAAGAGTGTGTGATTCGAGACGTATTCGGGGATCTTTATCTTCTTCGTGACGGTGTACCCGCCGGCAATGGTCGTGAAGCATGACCCGATGGGGGCATTGTCAACACCCTTGCACCTCGCCCTATCCGAGGCCTGGAATCCGTTACAAGTGAACCAATCATTCCTCCAGCAAGCCTGCCCTTGCGAACAGTCGGGGCTGTAGTTGCAGGTTTGGCCGGAAACATCCGTGCAGCTCAGAGTACCCGCTTCGAAGCAGTCCTCGGCAGCTTGCTTCTCCGCTTCCGTCGGGAGATACCCAGGCGTCAAGAGCCTGTCGACGAGGGCCTGATCCTGACAGATGCGATAGGTAAACATGCCTCCGTGGTCACCATTGTGGTCGACACACCACTGGACGTCGACAACTTGGCCAGGAGCGTAGACGGCGACGGGGGCTGTTCCCCAGTTGCTGGTGGGCTGGTTGTAGTCGATGGACACGCGGGCGTTGTAGCCGCAGGGCCCGCTACGGCCTACGGGTGCAACGTTGAGATCGGGCCAAGAGGATACAGGTTCAAGGATGCTGCATTCTGGGCAGCTGTCCAGCCCGGCCTGGCAGAGGTTAGTTTCCAACGTTTCTTAGGCGTCCTGAACCTGGGTTCAGACTCACCTCGGCTCCTAGTCTGTTTCGACTGCTTGGAATAGTGAGATACCCATGTCCGTAGACAGAGGGGATCAGGGCTGTAAGAGCCAGCGATGCGAATGCCTTCATGGTGAAACGTGAGCTTGATGGCCAGAGATACACAGACCGGGAGAGTTGCTGTTTGAAATCATTATTATCTGAACCTAGGAGAAAGCGGTGATTTTATACAAGAGTCTTCCTATCCATCAATAACATGAACTGGCCATTCTAGAGAAACACATGATTTACGTTAAGCCTCTTCTAGGGTTGCCCTTGGACGCGTGGTCTTCGACATCCCACCATTCCCTTAGCATCGCCAACGTAGTGTCGCCGAGTCAATATGCCCGAAAAACTGTAGCCGAGAAAATAGACCGGGGTATTTCCATATGCACCTCAATCTCCTCTTCCGATTTTCCCCCTCTTTTGCTGGTGCCTTGATATTCCACCATACGCCACACGACTTGGCCTGCCGGAGGCGATGGATTTATCGCCAACTCTAATTCTGTCCCCACGATCGTGGCACTTCCGCCAAAGCTGGCAGAAACCTGGTACCGAGGAAGAATTCTGCATTAGTTTTGTCTTCTGCAGTGGCATACTGACATGGCATGCGGGGGTTTTTGTTAAAGAAGGACCGAATCTCGAGTTGATGGGGGAGCTAGCTCCGGCAATACAACCGTGGGACTCAGCGAGGTAAGAGGTCCGCTGGGGGTTACATTGTCACGCTACGTAGAGTTCTGGGGAAGCACACGCACAACGTGGTTTCGGGAGACGGACTTCTTTTAGTTTGGTAAACTATATAGTGCAACATGGTCTGGATTCGGGGATCTCTTGCAATAGTCCACATTCGACTTGACGACGGATGGCCTGTGTTGTGCAGATGGGGAAACTCAGCCGAAGGAGGATCTCATGGCAGGATATGATTCTACTAAGATACTATGGTTGTTGAGACTATCGTTCTGGGTTGCGCCTCAGTCCAGGATCCTATCCATGTGAGTATCGCAATTGAAGAGACTCCTGTTCGAAGGAGGCTACAAGTGATATCATGTCCATTTTCACTAGGTACTACTCGAGAATACTGCCCACTAGGACAATTTCCCTATGTCCATGGTCGAGACGGTGTCAGTTTAAATCACCCAGATTGTCTGAGGCGTACAGTCTTGTGTGATCTCGGCGTTGGTTCCAGTCTTCCTTTTTCGGCCTCTTGTTTATAAATGGTCTCTTGCCCGATTCCAGGTTTCTCCCCGCGCCCTTATGCATCCTTCGGATTTCTAACCCGACCTCGGCCTGATGTTCGGATTAAACTCTCTGACCTGCAGTATGACTTCAAGTTCGGCCGAGTTGTGAAGACGCGGGAGTCGCACCGCCCAACCTTCGCCAGTATCTCATAATAGCTCAAGAAATCGATGCCGTGTTGGACCCGAGGGGTTACTCAACAAACCTGCGAGCCAAGGCAGCCTGCCACCTGTCTTCTGTAAAGGAGAGGCACTTATCCCAGGAGGCAATGCCGGGAAGTCGAGAAAGGCGGGTTGGGCCCGGGTCATGGTCAACCCCCGACAAGGAAAGTATTTGCTCGAGGGCCCCTTCAGCATTGACGGAATCAGTTGGCTGCTGTTCTGATCAGTGCCAAGTTGCCGAGAGTGGGCAGGCTTCCAGAGCTAGCACTGGGTCTGGCAATCAGCAGGAGGTCTGTGATGGGTCGTCAAGCCAGTGTCTCGAAGATAATCAAGACTTTATCGATGGCTGGAGCGGAGGAGACTCGGGGAGCACCGGATTTTGTCGCAAGTTCCAAGACCTCCAGCGATGGTTTATAGATATGCATAAAACGGCACACGGCCTGCGTAGTGTTATTTTAAATCAATTGCGTTCCGTTTTAGTTCGAGACGAGCCCTCTTTCGTCCTCTGGTTGAAGCCATCTTCGCCAGTTTCCCCATAACTAGACTGATCCCCTGCCACAGCCAGCCAGCCAGCCAGCCAGCCAGCCAGAGGAACTTGCAGGTTTTTAGGATGCGTGAATTGAATTTATTGGTTTAGGATTGTGACAGGCTTAGATTGACCAAAGACAACTTATCCTCTTTTATTTGTTCCCTTTGACTTTTACTTCAATGCGGGTCTTCCCTGAACCAACCTGAGCCTGAACATCCATGCCCGCGAATACAGCGGTCTGTCGCTCGGCGTCAAGAATCCTAGCAGCATTGCGACCCATGCGGCACGACATCTCCATCGTATCAACGACTTCACTGCCACCGCCGAGAGCAAGTAGCCCAGGCGCCAATTCGATCCCATCAGGAACTGGAGCCCCCCTACTATAGCGATGAAAGGCGCTGGGCCACTCCTCCCGGTAGATCCATCTGACCCCGTAATCTTCAACATCCTTCTTCATTTTATTGGCGTCAAGGCTTAGCATCTTGCCAATTTCATCATCAGAAATAGGCTGGCGAGACAAAATGGTAGATACGTATTCCTCCTCGCAAGTGTCGCACTCAAAATCACTGCAATCCCACTCAGGTGGAATGTTGCAGGAGGTTTCTTCTCGAATACTAAGAATAACGGGATCCTTGGATGGGTCCAGTACTGTAGTAAACGTCCGTTCGGGGATCCAAGTGAGGTTCTGATCCCTACTAAAATAATGTGGTGCTAATCGGCTCCGTGATTCGAAGACGGTGGTGTGTGCACCCACAAAGCTGTCCTTAACCCCAAAAGGTGTGGCGAGGATCACTTCGTCGAATTCTAGATGATAGTTGTCGGCATACTGGTCATCTGAGATTGATAGTTGATATCGGCGGTTTGTTCCGGACTGGATTGATGTCACGATCGAATGCGTCGATATTCTCGCTCCGGAGATGCGAAACAACCTTTCGAGGAGACGGCTTGTGCCACCACGCAGGAAGTATGAGCCATGTCTCCAGCCAGCAGCGACAACAGAGTGTAGTCCCCGAAGGTCCTCTGCATTCTGCCCGAAGAAAGCGCGGGAACAGGGCTGAATAACAGATCGTACGAAGTCAGACGTGAGGTTCTGATTTTCGAAAGCTGTAGCGGATGCGTTTAACCAGACCTTGTCAAGGCCACACCGCTCTATCTCTCGGGCAATGCTGTCAAACGGAGGACCTCGTCCAAAATCCTTCCACCTGCGGAGACCAGCTGAGGCAACTGTGAAGAAACTTTTTGCCTCGTAGTTATCACTCGCATTCCATTTGAAGATGGCTCGGATCATCTGGATGTTTGAAACCCAAAGGCGCTTGAATTCAATGGGGGATTCTCGAAGTCCATGCAGCAAGCATCCGAACCCGCAGAAGTTATTTGACGGGGGTTCTGGCATGCATACGTCAGTAGAGGCCTCGAGCCTGTTTTCCCCATCCCATATTCCTGTACGTCTGATAAAATAATCACGTTCGTGTCCGAGGCTGTGTCGCAAGCCGGCGTGTTCAACCGCTTCTAGTAGACACCAGTCGTCCTCAGATATCCAGCGAGAGCCAGTATCTACCTTGAAAACCGTTGCCTCATGATTGCGTTGCTCTCCAGGTACGAGTATGTCAACGGTTCTAACTCTTCCGCCAATCCTATCTGACGCCTCTAGGACATGGATGCATGGCTGCTCTTTTTGGAGACGAGAGTGTTCGTGGACATGATATGCTGCCACGGCACCGGCCGTCCCAGCCCCAATCACGGCCACACGCCGGCCTGAACACGGAAATTCTTCTTGGGGGGAAACATTTGCCTCTTGGTCCCAGGTAAGAGGCTTTTGGAGGTTTTCTATTGCCGACGTCCCGGCCAATAAATTCGCCTGAAGAAGAAGCTGAAATGCGGCGGGTCGTTTCATTTGCATCGCATAGGTGTGTTTGTTTGTGCCTGTTCGACTCAGCGTTATTCGATGGGTGGCTTGCAGCGCTCAACCAAGAGAGATGCGATAGTTTACACGAGAGATTGGGAATGACTCCCAAAACGAGGGTGGAAATATTCAGAAGAACTCCGTGAGGGATGGGGTGGGGCCGAAATCGAATCTCATCGTGCCAAGTCGGCTTCAGTATTTCCTCGCAGGCGAATAGTGGTTAAGTGGCAGGATCATGAAGGATCATGAAGAGGGAGGGAGCAGCCCAACATGTAACATGCAGCCCATTCAATCAACCTCAAACAAATGTGGCTGTTCGGTTCGGTGGCGCAGCAATCGCCCGAATCCTCCAATCCTCCGGCCCCCAACGCCCATTGAATGCAAGTTCGACTCGCTGCTTGTCAACTGATATGGAGGCAATACTCGGCTGGCATCCTATGAATCGCTCCTCGTTCACAGCCACTTGCTACAGCTCGCTCGCAACATGTTCCCCCATTTCCCCATCTCATGCACCTTCAGAATCATGAAGGCCGCCCCCGTGGTCTGTTGGTTCTACGAAGCTGGCAGTCGCCCCCATCTGCAGATGGCTTCCTCCAGGATCGATGTGTGCCATGACTCGATTCTAACATTCATCCCTGGCAGCAAGTCAGCCTCACTGGCGATCCTGTTCGCGTTTGGGGGCTACGGCTTCGTGTCTTTCCGAACACATCATCAGTCTTTAATCTAATCTGATCCTTGTGGCCCCATGATGCCATTCTTTGGCCTAATACCAGCGTTTCACTAATACCACCAGAGATGTTCTATCAGACACCATGGGATTGAATGCGATGGCCGAGTATGACTTCAAGTCCTATTGTCCCATCGATTCAAACATTCCTCTTGATGCCCAACCTCGTTATTGTATTCTCATCCATTACCATGCGGTATATACTTCCCCAAGCTGTAACTCTGCTCTTACTCTCTAAGCATTCGCACTGCTTAGGATTGCCCAAAGAGTTTTCAGCAATCCTACCAAGGATTCCCCAGGCCGATGTTGGCAACCCTAATGACCCCGTCAGCGCACTCACTACCTATCTTATTGACGATTCATGTGCGGACCACAAGGCCGAGATCGAGCAAGCCCACAAAGATGCCATTGCTCTCGCCGAAAGTGCTCTAGAAATCGGACACGATGAGTTGTCAACAAACACTGTCCTCTGGCCAGGAACTGCTGAGCGGTACCTACCCTTCGACACAAGAGCGGCCATAGAGTTTTGGGGCTCGCAGAATTATAATACTGGTGTCCAGGAAAAGATATTCACCACGTTTTATCGAGCAACGCAAGCAACCCGGGGTTGGGGATGGTCGGATTGGTGGAGCGGTCGGTACGTCAACATCACTTGCAACGACCCAAAGCCGCCAAGCTCCCCCACAGAAAAGAAATCTTGCTCCAAGGGAAAGTATGCTGGATACACCTGGCAGCCTAAGGAGAATGGAAAGCTTCTTTTCAAGTATCCGGTAATCAACTACTGTCCGGAATTCTTTTCCGTTTTGAAGTCCCTGGATGATAAAGTGAAAGAGATCGAAGCGGACAGCTCTGGAGATAAGAAAAGAATGTCCTCAATCTCCGAAGTCGAGGTAAGTGCGCGCTCTTGTACCCTATTGCCTATTACCCACCTTCTATCCTCAAATGCCATAGTTCCTACCCAAAAGGCGGGAATGTATTTGGATGGGAGGAGCAAGGAACCTAACATAAAACCCATTCTAGCAACTACAGCTCTTCACGAGTGGCTGCATATTGCAGGCTATAGTTCGGAAGTGTGCATTGGTGGATGTAAGTCCATAACAACCAAAGAGACGAGCTCAAGGAGGAGGTAGAGAGTAGGGAAGGACTGAAGCGAGCTTACGCTAATGCCAAATGTGAGTTTAGGTGTGGATTACAAGCAGACAATTGGGGGTGTCCCCCAAACAACCTATAAAGCTGGACCGGCGAAGCTCCTAGGGCGCAAGGATCCCGAACACGCGGCAAACAATAATGACAATTATGTGTATTTCGCCATGACCAGATTTATGGAGAAGAGATGGCGCACGTATCCCGAGTATCCTCTAGCTTGGAACAACAACCGGACGCCGGACGAGAACAAGGAAGCCGAATCGAAGCAGCCCGGCTATCTGTCCAAATCCTCCACCACCCAAGTCGATGAGTACGATCTAAAAGACTCAGCAGATATGGAAACGCCTCAAATTCCTAATGACAGCGGTGAGCTCATTGAGGCGAGGTTTTATCCCGAGTGGATACGCCCTGTTATCGACGCAGCCGGCTCTGAGGTGGCGCCGTCGGTCGATGCTCCTCCGTCGGCTACACTACAGTTCAGCTACCCTCCTGAAGTGCAGTGTGAAGTCACTGATAACTCTCCCCTCATCGGCGATTGCTTCGGTGCCATGTATGGCTCATTTAACTCTGACATGCAAAACGGGCGAGTCGACAATGCGCCCAAAGGAGAACGATTTTGGACCGGCGTAAGTGACGTCTAGTAAACCACTGGTGGCTTTCGGGAAAACGACGCTGTTAAATTGCTGACTTCTTTTGCTATCAACATATAGTACTATCACACTTGCGCCATGTCGATCGAACGTACTGAGGATTGGACTGAAGAATGCAAGGCAAAGCGCGGCGACATCTATGCTCACGCACGACCGATTCTTCAGTTATGTTTGAACGGTGGTACTGGGAGAGTAGGTGGGAGTGTAAAGTTTACGGTGGCCAACTGTCCAGCAGTTGTTCGGCTGGAGCGTACTGGTGCCTAGGCCGCCTTCCCCAGCAGACTCTTCGCCTGTCGATCTCCATCCAGGTTAGGGATTTGCCTTTCGAGGACATATTTCGTCGCGGGACCGGAGCATGACTTGTACTGGAAAGTCCTCTGCGCAGGGTCGCCAAGACGAGAATCGCTGTTGGTAATACTAGGGTACGATCTGCTATACCGGCTGCAGGCATAGTCTTTAGAATGGTTGTTCGTTTCAACTACATCTTGTTTGGAGAAGGAAAGTAGATATTTCTCCCGATTTAGGTTGTCCTGGATGCAAAAGGGCCGAACGAGTCGATGATATGCCGAGAGATCATCTTACATGTTTCTAACCAGCAAGCGCCTCGCATTCGACCACTTTGAATGTATTTGCATATTTTTTTTTTCTTTTTTTTTTCGCTATTTTAAGCGGTCAGGTTCGAAATCGGATCCTTTGCCAAGCTTCTGATTGCAAGGTACAAAAAAGGTGTCTGGCGTGGTGGGTGCTGAGGGAGTCGGGGAGATTGGCCATGACCGCCAAGAACTGAGCCACCCCCTCACAGGATAGAAGCAGGGGTTGGAACCAACAGCAAACTGCGAGCCAGAAGGCCGAGATGGGAAGATTGATGTGCAGATCATGTCATACCTAGCCGCCCATGCAGCACGCACCCCGCTCATATTTTCATCCTGATCCTTCTTCATGGTATTACTTCGCATTAAAATTCTAACCGCCCATTCCGAATGCAAAGTGCTGCAGTGGATGCCCCTTCTCGCGACGAAGCAAGCATGCCGCGCCCCTCGAGGGATCCTTCGTTGTCAGGTACAACACCGACGCAATCAAACTACAACTTCTGCGATGAAAAGGAAGTGGTGCCTGGCACAGCACCGGAAGTTGTTCCTGGTGCCGGCCTCGAGCTAGCGCGACACGATGGCTTGGAAGTTCTGGTTCCCCCGCCTTCTCCGCCGCCGCGGACGATACTGTTCCCTACACGGCTCAGGACGCCGAGAAGACGAATCGTCTTCATTGCCAGTGTCGTAGCAGTTCTCCTTGCGATAATAGCGGGAATTACTGCCGGCGCAGTTATTGCGACAAAGAAAAAGAAGGACAAGGGCAAGTACGACGACATACCCATTTCGATGGCGGCCAGCAAGAGTATTTCGACGATTAGCTGGGTCGATGAAAGGAATGAGACACAGACACGTCTTTATTACATTGGCGACGGCCACGAATTGATGGAAGCTGTGAGCAGCCCGAACGGTACTTGGGAGCACACGCATTTGGGCTTCAAGGTCATGGGAGGTTCTCTCGTTGCAGCGGCTGTGAATCGCCCGAATGAACGTCCGGACTTGTGGGGATATCCCGATATTTACGACGTCTCGGGAGTTGAGAGGGTTATGGTGGGCGGAGCTTCGAATGACGATCCTGTAGTTAGTTGTAGACGAAAAGCCATCCCCCCCATTTTGGACGGAAGAATCAAGTTTACTAACCTTTGCAGAGCATATACGTATACTACGTCGACACCAACTCCTTTATCCACGATGTCATATTCGAGGATGGTAGTTGGCGCGATGGAGATCTTGCGAACAGTCACTACGCTTCCTGCTGGAACTGTACCCTCAGCGCGTTTACGAGGCAGTGTTTCGGTGGGTGTACGGAACCATCCGCCATGGTAGCCTTTCGCAACGAAAACGGGGCTGTTATGGTTGCCAACCAGACTTCGACCGGATGGACGTTGGCCGAGCTCAATTTGGATATTAGCCCGAAGAGTCTACTGGTTCTGCAGCAGCGGTACGACAATTTCACCACGGACTCGATGGACCTATATTATCAACACAGCAACTCGTCTCTAGTCAGAGCAAGCTGGAGCCCTAGAGAACCAGGGGCTCAAGGTACGTTTGCTCGGCCTCGACGATCGACGGAGATCTAGCAGGGAGATGCTAACTCTCTACTACGTATAGAATACACCTGGTCACCCATAGACTGGGTCTTTGACGTCATACCGATGGAGGATCCCATGACGGTCTATTCTACCTATTCCTACTTGTCATTAGATTCCGGTGTCAGAGAGTGGAAGGAGTTGGCATATCTATATTGGGTGACAGGTGAAGGGATAAGAGCTACATGCTGGGCTCGAAGTACGTGGGATTCACCCGAAGGAGAGCGGGATGTTCCGACTTGGAATACGACGGACTTGGGTATCCTCCCTGTCACGAAGCCGGACCGCCTCCCCCCTCAGTACCTCTGGCTTTCTTCCACCGGCGGTGAGCTCTTTATCTCTGAGAGACCCATAGACAAGGAGTCTGACGTTTTACCGCTGCGGTATACCAACGGTACGTTACCGACGAAAGCCGCCGACGGTTGGGTTGTGACTGGGCCGGCTGGAGGCATAGAACTCGAATGGGGATACTAGACTTGGCGTGCGCGGCGTCGGTTCTTGGCGGATGAATGAGTCAAAGTGTGACTGGGAAAGACGACGGGGTCATTGCCATCTGCCTTGGTAATGATGCGGATGGGAATGTATTAGAATTAGATGGTATTATCATATTATTAGGATGTATAACTAGGAAAGAGGAATCCGGCGATCATATAAGGATATCCTTATGCCAGAGCTTGTTGAAATATCATAAATCGGTGACCGACTGAAACGAATGGCCAGTGACAGATATACCTTGTTACACACTATCGCGCCGCGACATGGCCTTTACCTAGACAATTAGTTATCGGCTACTGGAGCGTACTAGTCAGGATGGCGCCTTGCATCATGAAGGACTTGGCATGAAAGTGGAATGTGAGATGGAGACACATGGGGAGGTTGGACTGGTGGACTAAACCTAAGCTGGGCCAAGTGTTTCCATAGCCACTGTAAGGATGGGATTAGGATTAAATATAGTATCCGGTGCCTGTTACAAGAGATAAAATAGACTATATTCCAACGCCATTCTTCTGCTGATATCCTCCGTCTGAATCAAGGCCGAATTATAGTTGACTCGGCGCTCTGCTTGACAATCCTCCCAGAAATTACCCCAACGCCAAAATCACGCCTCCTCCCAGCTCTTCCTCTCCGCCGTGGCGGTCGAATGCGCTGTAGCAAAGATGACAGGTAGCCCTCTGCCTTCGCCTGCTCCAGGTTGATCGGCTTCTTAAGCGTGTACTTCCGGAACGCTTCAAAATCGTCCCACACCTTGACGGGCTTGTTTGTCCGCCGCGTGTCGATCAGATCGACAATGTTGACCCACGTGTTCTTCAAGTCCTTCTGGCATTGCTCGATGGAGTCGCTCGGCTCTATGCGCACCTCCTTGCACAGGCTCTGGAATCCTCGAAGTCTCCTCTCTTCGTCGGTGATCTCCTCGTCGATGGTGTCTAGCGGCTCGTCGAAGTAGTGGTACTTGATTTCCTCACGCATGGCGATGGTGCGCTCCCGGATGTATTCTTGGGATCCCGGGACCCAGTCCTGCGACGACGCGAGGCGGGCGAATTCATCTTCGAAGGATGCGTCGTCGTTGGGTGTGAAGTTTTCGAATTTGGCAAAGTGGGATTGAGACGCTGGAGGAGGAGCGTTTGTGTCTTCGTTGTCGGGCAAGTTGTTGGACATTTTGAGCGCGTCTTTTTTCCTTTTTTCCGTGTTCTTTTCTTGTCTTCCTTTTCTTTTTTTATCTTTCTTTTCCTCGGTCGCGTACCAATTGATTTCTAGGTCCTCTCAGCTGAGACTGGTGAATTAAGGGGCCAGAATGATGCACTGACTCCGCTGAGGACGAGATCATCGTGCGCGACTGGACGCGATGGAAGCAGGGATACGACAAAGTTGCCTGACCAAGCACGTGAGGGCTCGACAGGGGATCAGCTCAAGAACGCCTCGATGTCGATAACAACCATTGGATACTAATGTACGAAGTAGCTCTGGGATAGTGAGGTAGACGGAATTCTATCCCTGCCACTTTCTCGAGGCGAGCGATAGGGCGGTCTTTGCCCATGATCGTTCTGTCAAAACATCAGGTCGCGCTGCTGGGCCTCGTGTCTCAGGTCCGTGGTGATATCATATACTACATATCAGCGCGTCACAGTTTTATGGCATCACTATTCAATTTTGTCGACGAGATGCTTCAGAATTGTCTTCAATCACTCCAGGGAACCTGCAATAGGGAGACACGAGGCAGAAGCCACGACACTAGGGCCTAGCTACGATGCTTGCGTGCTCGTTTGTGGCTGGGCGAAGACAGCATCACAATGGGCCAGTCTTCGGAGGCGGCTGGCTATAGCCATCGCCAATCAACCACGACATCTGGTTGGAGGTGGCCCACGCCTCCAGTTCTCGGGGGGTTTGATTTATTTGGCTTCTCGGACGGGAAACTCTGTCATACGAATCGGGTCAAATGCAATGGCCAACGCCTCGGCCGAGGGTGCCTGTCCTTGCGGCTCTTTCTACCATATTCCTGGTTAAAGTGTCTATATGACAATGAAATATAGATAAACTCCGTGTCGCAGCCCGCGAGCTGATGCCAACATTGAATCTCCTTCCCTCCTACCTGGAGAACGGACCGAGTCACTACTCATGCCTCCAATCTCTCGCTGCGCCATTTTAGTAGTGATAATAATCCTTGTACTTTCGTCGCGTATGCATAAACCGCGTCGCGCAAAGCATAATCCACACTTCAGTGCCATGGTCTTCCTTCGATGTTAGTGTTGCCTCCTTCCAATTTGCCTCGCGGATTGGTGACGCGATTGGGTCTTCTTTCCACCACACGCGCAACATAGTGGAATGACGTCCAGCTGAGGATATCCCCTCATAAGCCCACCTTCCTTGCCAAGTCTATGAAGGCCTCCTCCATTTCAGTTTCAACCCCTTGTCCCTATCAAGTTAAGCCACTTGGTGGCCCTTGCCCACCACTACCGGTGGAGCCGCCTCCATCTGATCTCCGCCTCCCCGCGAGCTACGAAATAGTTCTGCATCCACTTTATCCACATCCCGTTACTACGAAGTAGGAAGTAGGTACACATGTAACGTCATCAGAATGCATGTGTCGATATCAGAGCGCGCTATTCAAGGCAACGCTCCAGCAAACTTAACTTGAACGCGCCGGAAATGATATACTGGAATATCAAAGAGGGCCAGATTACATGTCGGCCGCTAAACTCGGCCCGCAAGCAAACGTTCAGTCTCCGCTTCTGAAGTTGGCCACCCCCCGCATATAAAATGAGGCCGTTAAGCAACGTTACAGCTCCAGGGCGACCGTTAAGAAATCTTGTAGGCGGGACGGTCGGAGTGGTGAATGCGACCGTGGGGGTTTCGTCCGATCCACTAGTGCTGGACGCCAGGGCAGAAATACCACCCATTTGAGTAGTGTGCTCGGGCGAGTGATGCCTACACCTGGACATGCGCGTCACTAGATTCTGTCAATTACCGAAGCCGTCCGGAGTAAGGATGGGGGATGGAAAAGGAAAGTGGCAGCCATGCATGGGATATTCTTCAACACCTAGACGGTATTTCTGCTATCTACTGACTTGCATGCTCCAACGTTTCCATTTCTGAATCAGGGGGTCCAGTTAACCCACACTAAGACCTGCAATGCGGAGACATCGACCACAGATGACCTTACCCGTCGTGTGTCCCTGTTTCCGTCTCGCCTGTAACGGGGGGATTAGAGGGCGTCGAGTCTGCTCTGATGAGGCATCCAATTAAAGAAAGGGGGCCAAAGGGGGCCAAAGGGGGCCGTGGTCCGCGCGGAGTCCACGTGAAATCGAGGTGAAATCGGATGGCAGCTCACCACTTCGGTGTCTCATTCGTTCACAAATCATTCGGTCCGTCTCCCCCGCACAGTTGCATCCAGTGTCTTGCTTCGTCCGAACAATAGAATATGCCTTATCGATAGACGTTCAGACATTCTGTCACGTTCGAAACGAAACGCCTAAAGAAGGGGGTCGAAGGATGACTTCGCGTTGCGGCGAGATTGATAGGACAGCAGGATTGCCTCCATGATTCTCGATTTGTCTCGAAGGCACGTTGATAGGCACGATAGTCTTGCCGTTCCTGTGAAGAATCGGATGTGACTAGCACTCTTCATCGAGAGAAAATTTCCGTGAGCGTTTGATCCGATCTCCTTTGACCTTACCATCCCCACAATACTACCTACCCTATTAAGACCAGTGCCCGTCCAAAGCTCCGAAGCAATGCGTCCCCGTGCGAGTGAACTATCGCCATGTCTCAATCGTACCTTAGTAGCAACGTTGCGCATGCAGGACTTACTCACTGCCAAACACTGGTGTCCTTTACTCTGACCCTAGAGGGTCAAAAAAAGAAGAGCCAAAATCATTTATATTCAGCACTTGTGACGCCCTTGCCATCTCGAGATTGTTTTCCTTACCATCGGCGCCGGTGCCAGGGACAGCTCTAACATTCACTCCTTACCTCTGACCCGCAGTCATTCCTTCATTTTTCCTTTCTTTCCCCTTTTCTTCCACTATGTTGTCTTTCAAGGTCCTCCACGTCGTTTGGGCTTTGTGCCTCTTCTGGATCACCCAGTTGCATGCCGCACCCGTTAATGTGACCGAGGGAGACGTCGTCTCCATCAGCGGCAACGGGTATAACAACGTGGTTTACTTCACTAACTGGTAGGCCCGCCTACCCCCTGCCCCTTGCTCGCCCTTGCTGGAAGAGAAACTGACTTATACCAACTCTCAATAGGGGTATCTATGGCCGGAACTACCAGCCCCAGGATCTCCCCGCCTCCCAGATTACCCATGTCTTGTACTCATTCCTGAACCTGAGGGCCACAGGAGAGGTGTTAGTTGGAGCCCATCTAAGTAGCCGTACCCGGACGATTGAAAACTAACAGAAGAATCCAGATACTCTGCCGATACTTACTCTGATTTGGACAAGCACTACCCCACCGATTGTAAGTCGTCCTACGATCAGCCAGCGGTTTCTGGGCAATGCATTCTAACTTCTTCCAGCCTGGAACGATGTTGGACATAACGCCTATGGCTGCGTCAAACAGCTCTACCTCCTCAAGAAGGCCAACCGCAACATGAAGACCATGCTCAGCATCGGCGGCTGGACCTGGTCCACCAATTTCCCCGCCGCGGCTAGCACCGCTGCCAGCCGATCCCTGTTTGCGAAGAGCGCTGTCACCATCATGAAGGATTGGGGATTCGACGGTATCGACGTTGACTGGGAGTACCCCGCCGACGCCACCCAGTCGCAGAACTACATCCTCCTACTCAAGGCTGTACGAGACGAGTTGGATGCTTATGCTGCTCAGCATGCTCCCGGTTATCACTTCGCGCTTACCATTGCCTCGCCTGCCGGACCCGACCACTACAACGTGATGGATCTCAAGGGCATCTCTGATGTCATCGATTCGTTCAACCTCATGGGATACGACTTTGCCGGTTCTTGGAGCTCCTACTCGGGCCACTTGGCCAATCTGTATGCCGATCCCGCGAACCCTAACGCCACTCCATTTTCGGTGGATAAGGCTGTCCAGGACTACATTGCGGCCGGCGTCCCGAGGAGCAAGATCGTTCTCGGAATGCCCATCTATGGACGATCCTTCCAGCAAACTAGCGGTATTGGCGCAACTTATTCGGGTGTCGGCTCCGGCTCCTGGGAAAATGGCCTCTGGGACTACAAGGACCTTCCCAAGTCTGGAGCTTCGCTCATGTTCGACTCGACAGCCCGTGGCGCCTACAGCTACGACAGCTCAACGAGGGAACTCATCTCTTACGACACGCCGGCGGTGGTGAGGGAGAAGGTCGACTATCTTAAGCAGCTCGGACTCGGCGGATCGATGTTCTGGGAGGCCAGCGGCGACAAGACTGGTCAGGATAGTCTGATCTGGAACAGCTATGATGGTCTTGGTGGTGCCGGAGGTGTTGATTCGACTGCCAACCTGCTGAGCTATCCCGATAGCCAGTATGACAACATCAAGGCTGGAATGCCGTGATGTTCCAGTGTCTTATTAACGAGGGTATGAGTTGGAATGACCGGAGGTTACGTGGACGTGGGGGGTTTATTTTCTTCTTCTTTCCCTTCTTCCTCTACTTCTCTTCTTGTGTCCCTGATTCACGTCCGGGATTATGGGACACGGCGCGAGGCTCGTCTCCTGACGGTTGGCGGTATATAACTGCAAAGCGACAGGCTGGCAACATAATTCTGGCGGTGCCTGGCATTTTTTTGCATACTCACTCACCTTCCACTGGCCGTTTTTGGGAAGCACTTCAGTGGTGGTTATCAGTGAGCTGTATATCTGATTCATTTCTTGTATCTATGATCAATTATACTGGCTGTCTTCTGGACCAATATCTTTCTGCTCTTCTCCGTCCCCGTGCTCAGCTGTTCTAACTTGTTCTTTAATAAGTGCACTAGTAGCACATTCGACTGCTGTCACTGGACTGTGCTTCCGAGGATAAGATGAAGCCGGTCAGCCTACACTCGACACCCATGCTTTCTCAGGAGACACACTCAAGTTTGGCAGTCCTGCTGAGGGCGAGACTTACAAATGACTTGTCATTTTACTGAACTTACCGATGCTACTTAGTTGAAATGCATCGATTAGCATTACACTCACCCAGCTCGCACAGCGGGCCACTGCTACTCCCTACCCAGAGCGGAGTTCAGAACTAACATACAAATTCTTCATTACTGAAATTCCAACTTAACGTCCCTCACCTCCAGCTCACAAATATTGAAAACTTGCCTTCGCGCAAGTCGTTTTTCTTCGCCTTCTAATAACCGGAACGGGAACTTCGAAACTTCAGAGGCTCATGGCCCTCGTCCTAAATTCGCCTTCCCTCTTCTCAAACCTCACTCTCGTAAGCCCAGCCTCCATCCTCGCCATGGCAGTAGGATCGGACCCGACCGCCTTAAAAATGGCCTCCACGTCATCTCCCAAGCCAATCTTTTTCGCCGTCTCGATACACCGCCTGGCGAGGAATGGCGCGACCTTTGGGAAGTAACCCTGAATGTATCCCAAGCATATTTCTACTCCCAGTGGTCCTAGCCCCTTAATTTCGCGGAGCTCGGTGGCGAGTTTGGCGCGGGCTACGTCATTTACTTCGTCGTCTGGAAGGATCTTGGAAGCATCATCATCTAAAATGCTGTTAGCAGAAAATTCTAAAGGACTTCGACAAAAAAAGAAAGAAAAAAAGAAAGAAAAAAAAAAGGAGAGAAAGAAAGAAAGAAAAACGAAGAAACACACCGTATTTATGCTTCATTAACTTCACCAAGTCGCCAAGGAAAGTAGCCATCCTCTCATTGTACCGCACATACCCCGCCTCCGACAGGAAGTCCGCCCTTTCTCGCCAGGTAGTCTTGTGCAAGACTTCGAGGTCGTTATACTTGGCATCAAGCAGGTATTTGAGAGCCCTTTTCGCAATGTCGTGAGAAATGCGAGCCGACGAGAGCATCGCATTGAGGATATGCGCCATGACAATTTGGCTTGCTGGCCAGCTTTCGTCCACCAGATCCTGTAGCGGAGGCTCGCCGTACTTGTCGAGAACCCTTTTTGCAATGTCCTCGATGTTACCAGTAACGGGCTGCTTCATTTTGGCTCCCTTGATATCTTCGTGATGACTGTGCCGTCGCCGCTTGGGAGATACATCACTGCCTTCATCCTTAATGTCCGGTTCTTTGGCCGGCCGCTTGTGCGGCGGGTGGCCTTCGACCTTCTTGCCTTCGGCTTTCTTGCCTTCCGCCTTCACCGGCGAGGCCCCGGGCTTTACGACTTGGGGCTCTCGAGTTTGACTCCGAGTTTGGACCATTTTCAGCCGATTTGCTTTGGTTTAGGAGAAACGAAGTTAGATTGACGACGCCGATGGGGTTGGCCATGTCTGTTGAATATGACATTGCCTCTGCGCTGACGACATCATGATGTTAGCGAGCACACTAGCACGCCACCTTCCCTCCCATATCAAGGAGTGTCAATCGCCGGAATTGCACGGTGGATTTGTATGGATCGAGATAGGGGATGGCCCAAGGTCGAGATCCTCCTTTTCTAGCTCAAAAATAGGAACAAACAAATATCCAAAATAAATCCCTATCTGATGCAAGAATTCCATCTGGATGAGAACTAATCAATCGCTCGCATAACTTCCCAGTTACCATCACTCCAAGATAAGATGACTTCCTGCCTTGCGATTCTCCACGGGTTCTCTCCTTTTGCCTCCAACTCCGGCAGCCGGACTACGTCAAAGATGGCTCTTCCCTAATGATCGAATAGGTGTCAGCCTCCTCGAGTCCCTCGACGCATGAATATTAAGGCTGGGCAGTGAAAATCGACTTACCCCATCATGTAACACGGGGCTGCCATGTACGCTCTTCTTCACCATGACCCCAGTGCACTGAGCCCACGCCGTGGCTCGATCAGGCTTAGGCGCAGTTCCAGGTTGTGGAAGTCGGATAATGGTATGGCTGGGAGATTTTGTCAGGATTTTATTAGAATTTCTTTTTCCCACGGTTCATTTTCTTCCTTGTTTTGGAGTACTTCGTAGTAGGAGAGAGACGTGAGGTCAATCAAACTCACCCATACTGGTGTTGGCAAGCATCAAAAGATTCGACAAGTCCGATGGCTTGCGCCGCCCATTCAGGTCCCGTCACGGTCCACGGGTCCTTCCCCGTCAGCGACCGGTAGTCAATCACCACATTGGGCGCGTAGACTTCGTCTCGCAGCCCTTGTTCCGATTTTGTGTCGTAGAACCACCCCTACAAGTCGTTAATAAAACACGCTTCTTCGCTTTTGAGTGTGAAGTCCTCTTACCAGCTTCTTGACTGTTTCGTCAATGTTGGTCTTGTCGAGCAAGAATTCTGACACGGAATAGGTAGCCATTTTAACCAACGCGCCGCCTTTTTCTTCTTTCTTGTTGTTAGACCACAGATCTCTATGGGCGGGAGCTTTTAGGTACTTGTTTATACAGACGTCCCAGTTCATGAACTTGTCAATGCACACCTCCTCTCGGAGTTAATAATGATCGTGAAAACGCCGGTGGGAACGAGGCGCAGGGAATTGTAAATCACTGGGATGCTTCTTAACTCCTGTTAACTCCAGCCATTGTCCGGCCCGGGGACCTCATGTCCCCCGCCTATGCTGATATTCCGACCATACACGGCCTCATTACTCCCGACCTCGCTGTCGGTATACTCTAGGGTCATCGGTGAGATTATAGAGTCACCATACTCTTTAGGGACCAAAGCAACCGAAGTGGCTGGAGCAAAGGATAGACGCAAGTCAGCATTGACTGTTATCTAACTCGAGATGAGGGATCCGAACTTTTCATCTTCAGACTTCCAACAATAACTCGTGGGATACTATAAAAACTCAAAGACGTTTCAGTCCGTGTTTTCGGATTGATTTTGACCTGGATCCGGGATTGGGGCAGTGATGGAGAAGACATGCGGGCCGTGGCGTGTTAAAAGCCTTAGAAATTAGTCCTGTTTGGGATATTATCTTGCAACGGGGAATAAGGAGCCCATTGATGTGTTAATTGGCTATATACTCGAGTGTACCTCTAATACCGGCTCTTTCCTCGTAGATGTAAAAGTAACTCCAAATACTTATCGGCGCCCTTGAGCAATGTTTAAGCTGTCGGGGCTATCTATGGCCTCAGGGTCTGAATCCGTTGGAAATTGGGCACTGAGAAGCTAGGGTTATGATAGATAGAAGCTATTAGGGTTAGCTCCCAGGAAGAAGTATGTCGATACCAGCCGAGAGGAGAGATGCAAAACCTGCAGATATTTCCGCAACAATCGACTGTAGTATCAGTTCGCCCCCACAGGAAGTTAAGGTCCACCGGTACAGCAAGACAGAGGAGAGTGTGAAAAGAAAACTATCCTTCCCATCCTGGCATCCTTAGAACTTGTAATTATTAGGATCGATACCATCAACTCGTCTCAAAGCTTTGATGGAAAGTCAGCGGCTAATAATAAGCTTTGTTCCCACAGTTAAACGCTTACCGATATATAACTGGTAAGCCTGTCCACCTGAAGTCCGACCATTCATTCATCCAGAATTCAGTCTCTCTTAACTCAGAAACAGGGACGCAAAAGGGACTCGTATCGTTCTTATTGGGACATCGATGGCTCCCTTCAGTTAACGCCCGAATAGCAGACTTCATAGCCGGAGCACCCATTTCGGTCGCGAACACTGCACCCGCAATGTTGGCATGAGTGATGGTCGCAGTCCCCGTATATTGGTACGCCCTACTATCGGCAAACTCGATCGTACCAGCAAGCGACGCTTGCAGCTCCCGGTCCTTCCAAAGAGGACAGAAAGCTATCGAGTGAGCTTCAGTTTCACTGCCCTCGTTACACCTATACATTGAGAGTCGCTGAAGGTTCGGAAAGGGTATGGAATAGAGGGAATCCAGAATATTCGTCCACGATCCCGACCGAAGCAATACCCGGGAGAGATGGAGAGTACTGAGGGTATGTTGGCAAGCCGACAGTAATCGCAAAAGACTAGATCCTTCCAAGTCGAGATGCCCCAGGCCTAGCATCTTCAGCGGTGGTAGGAATGCCGGAAATTTGTCGAGATGACGGTCAAACAGATATCCAAGATGCCGGGAGTTTCTCCTAGACTGGCTGTCCCACCAGAACCGAAGCGTTCTTAAATTGGGAGCTGAGGTGAGGAGATGTAGTACATTCTCCAGGTTGCTGCCGTCGCCGGCACCTATTTCGAGGATGAGCTCTCGGAGATGTGCTGTCCAGTTATCCTGCACGGCAGCAACAGTGGTTCTTGTAATCGCCCCAGGCGGACGCCAATCAACATCGCGACAGATACGTATCCGGAAACACGAAATCCGAGGGGCGCTAGGACTAGAAAATGCGTAGAGCACCAGCTCCACTGCATCTGGTGTGGTCAAATATCCGTCAGGGAGCATCCCAGGAGAAGACCGGCCTCTGGCCATGTCGTCTGTAATGGTAACACTATTACAGTTCGGGAAACGCAGCAGCAGATGCACGAATTTCTGAAGGAGCTCGCCGTCGAGATATAAACTTCCGTTCTCTTTGCGAGGCCAGTATCCATCGTCGCCGAGGCAATTCAGCCCGCAGGTCCTCCACGGAATGCTCTGGCTCTCGCACCAACCCCGCTGACCTATCCGCCACTCGCGGACAGAGAACCTGAAGGCCTCATGGCTCGCAATATCGGATAGCGATATTGCGAGCCATTCCAAATTATTCTTTGTAAAATCGACGCAGAGCATGGAGAATGCAGCAGCCCCGAATGCGGCTCTGGATCTCTGTTCAAGCTGCCGGCAAGTGAGGCGCAGTGAGTAGAAGTCGGACACTTCGTCGAGTTGGCTAAGTACCAGGTAAAGTATGTCGTTAACCATTCGGGTGAGCATCGTTCCTTGATGTGCATTGAATTCCAGAATGTGTCTCTGGAGGTGAGCGCTTGCTGGTAGCCCAATGTTGCGGATGCTGGGCAGGGGTATGGCGAGCTGTGAGGAGACTGAGGAATGAGGAGTGAGGAGTGAGGAGGGCCTTCCTTATTGCTAGTTATATGTATTCCATAAAGTCTCCAGGCAGCAGCCTGACTAACGTGAGCTAGAAGTATTTGATCAATCATAAGTCAAACGAGCCCCAAACAGGCCACCGAAGACACGTAAAGTCCACCAATTCCAGTAGTTTTACCTTCAAATCTCAACATCATATAGGTTATACCTAATTGTATAAAATGAGATATGAAAACCTGTTAATAAATAAAAATAGTATCTTATCAAGGAAGGCTATAACACACGAGCTGACTCTTCGAAGAGCTCTTCGAGACCAGTACTATAGGATAACCCTTCATAAGAGTTGTGAGTTCTCACCTTCATTCAGTTATTTAATGTTATATCTTATGGGCTTCAGTTTCTTCCCTCTTCGTTGGGGCAGCCTCGTTGATAATCAAACTCTCACTTCTCCAGGCAAGGATCAGAATGGTGGGACCGGTGACCGCATCCCATCCGGCCAGGGTGCGTCGTCTACAAGGTCAAAGCGGAGAAGCAGCAGAGTTCCCAATACGGTCCCCATTGATTAAGGATACTCATAGGGTATAATGTTTAACAATTGGTTCTAAACGGCCTTAGATAAATAATACATATTTCAGTACAGACAATAAAACACATTTTTTTTCTTGTCTCTTGCCATCCCTCCTCCGTACGATAGGCGGGCAAGAATAGTCGTCAAACTGTTCTATCATTGTAACTCTCAAGTACAACTTCAAAACTCTTTGGCTTGCTTACCGTTTTCTTCCATTTTTATCTTTATACACAAGGCGAGTTCCTTCCTGATCACTGTCTATTCCGTTCATGGACATCCGTTATGGAGTAAACCTCCCCGGGCTCTGGGATGCACAACTAACTCTGCATGACACATGTCGGACTCGGCATCAGTCATCGTATATCTCTAGAGAAATAAGATATGACTCCCCGAGTAGCCTCCAGGAAACAAATTCTCTAGAATAGCATGGGGCCGACAACCAGGAAATGACGGACTCGATGGATGGATCACATTACCCTGTCTCATTGCATGTCTTGCGGACTACTTCAACTGACCTGCACTGTCCCAAGACTCCGAGAGAATGCCATCGAAATTCCATTCTCCTATAATATACGGAGTACCGACACGTCACCAGAAACTGTCAGGCGCGAGGTACGCACGGGTGGAGGGTTCCGTTTTTACAAGTCACCGTTGGTTTTGAATCCGAGATTGTTGAGTTAAACGGATTCGGAGTAGAGTCCGAACACCCCGCACGCTGGTTGAGCAAGATATTAGGGAGAACTCGAGCTAAACTTGCTAGCTAGCCTCACGACAGCGTGAAAGCTGGGTGGAATGTGTAGGTCGGACAATGTATTTACAGTATATTCTTCCTTCCCCCCTCTCCGGGTAGCTGACGTCCTGTTGAGTAACCCTAAAGAAGGTTTGTAAAGTCCGGGCCCCAACAACTTAAGCAACAGCTACCTATTAGTATCAGAGCCAATCTAGTATAAATTGAGGGAAGCCCTCCACTGCTTCATCAAGAGCTCTATCAACCCCAAAGACTAATTATTCGACGCATAAACCAGATTGAACTTTACCCCACAGACCTTCTTCTCTTATATCTCCCCGTAACAATGCAAGTTTTAAAGGCCCTCGCTCTCGCCCTCGTGGCTGTTGATTGGGTCGCTGCGGCACCTACCATTGGAGGTTCAGGCCATGAGGTTCAAGCATACACTCAGTCAAGCCATGACCACAAGAATGCCTTCAAGAATGACTTGAAGCACGACGACAGCAAGCACGATTTCAAGCATGATGACCGCAAGGATGACCACAAGCATGATGGTCATAAGGACTTCAAGCGCAACAACAGCAAGGACGACCGCAAGCATGACCACAAACATGATGATCGCAAGGGCAACTTCAAGCATAATGATCACAAGGGCGACCACAAGCATGATGACCATAAGGACGTCAAGCGCAACAACATCAAGGGTGACTATAAGCATGATGATCGCAAGGACGACTTCAAGCATAATGACCGCAAGGGCGACCGCAAGCATGACGACCACAAGGATGGCCACAAGCACGATGGTCATAAGAACTTCAAGCGCAACGACAACAAGGGTGACTGCAAGCATGCTGATCGCAAGCATGACGACCGCAAGCATGACTGCAAACATGATCGCAAGGACGACTTCAAGCAGGATGACCGCAAGGACTTCAAGGGCGATGACCACAAGAGCAACTTCAAGTACGGGCCCTAGGAATATGATTACTATTTCTACTGTTTGTCGCGATCCTGTGTGACAAAGTACCTGCGAGGCGGTCTGGTATGGAAGAATGGCAAAGCTCCGGGACTATAATCCAAAGAAGAAGAGGTTAATTAGAGAAAAGTAGCTCGGGTAACCAGTGACCCGGTCGACTTATAGAGCTGTGCTACCTATAGTAGAAAGTTAAGTAAGGGACGAGCTACTTAGGATAATGGAAACATCTATTTAAACTACAGTCTTTACTAATATATCTAGATTGTCCTTTAAAATCCTTAGTAGTCAGCTTAAATAACTCTACTAACCTATACTTGAATGACTCGAGTATAAGGGAGCCTGTGTCTTGACCCAACCCTTGCGAATTGCTAGATGCTCCGACTCGCGTACGACCTCCTTCCTCTCGAAATGGACTCAAGAATCTAACATGAATGCGCGCGTCACGCGTGTTTCCTTTGTTTCGTGTACGCATCTGTTCCACATTTCCAAAGGCTCTCGCTTTTTCTCTCTTCGTCTCTTTCCTCCCCATGACATAGCTCGTCTGCTCGACTGGTTCTGGCAGAAAAAGCTTCGGACCTCGCGGCAGGCCTGAGGGTTCAGGACTCGTCCGAACCACTTTGACAGCCGAATTCTAGACCGTCTTTTAATGTTCAAGCATGTTGAGAGCTTGAGATTATAATATAATTTCTTAGACAGTTATTGTAAAATGCTAGTAAGGGAAATCGTACGATTAACTTCTTTGTACTTTTTCTATATAGTTAATTCTTTCCTAATTACTATCTATTCTGTCCGGAGAGATCCTTCATGGAGAGCAAACCTCCCCCACCCTCTTAGATACGCAACTAACTCTGCCTAGCACACGTCGGCCTCAATATCAGTCATTGTAAGACATGAGGTCCAGGGTAGCTCCCGGGAGGCAGGTTCTCTAGGGTAGCATGTGGCCGACAGCATCCCCGGGGGTGGTAACCGTAGACCTTACTTGGGTCTGTTGGTAGCGGGCCCTCGGGTTCTTCCCCTCACCGCCGGTCGTCGAGCCATGGCTAAACATAACCGTAACGCCAGGTATCCATGTTGGGGTAGCCGTTTAGTCCCACCCGTCGTCCTTGGAACAGCTCTCCGCGTCCGGGGTTACTGGGATAGTGTAGGACGGGAAGCCATACTACTTTAGCAAGCATCACGGAGAATCCGCCATCGAATAACTAGCGCGTAACTTTATTCTGACGACTGGAGAGAAATATCGGTGGTTTTACCTTGACCTCAGCTCCAGAGGTGGCAGCTTTAGCTTCGTGGCCGGCGCAGGATTCAGCTGGCGGGCCCGAGCCATAGAGGTTTTAAACAGAACAACTACACCTCGATAGATCTAGCCAGGGGTATTAGTATTAGAGAACCAAAAGTCGGCCCGTTCCAGATGTCCTGGTCAAGTACAAGTTGGGGCCTCGAATCCTCCGGTCGTAATGCCGGGGAAGCGAACGGGTCGACTCGCACTTTGCCCAGCCACATTCGCTAGAAAGTATTGCTCAAAGGGAAAAAAAAAAAAGTTAGAATCCTTCTAGAACCTATGCCGGATTTTCCGACTTCAACTCATACGTTAATAAGCACCGGCGTCGGCGGGATCGAAATCCGAAACTCTGACATCAATTTCGCCACTCTACTTACCGCATATGTACACCTGCTCCAAGTTTGCTTGGACACCTTACCTTTCGAGAGTGTTCCGTCTCCGGCCCCGACTTCACCGACAAAGGAGGACGCCATAGCCCCCACTTCGGCAATGTTATCAGCCACGCCAGCATGTGCTGGTCTCCCGAGCCTTTGAAGATTGTCCAAACTGGTACCATGACAAGACACCGTGTGGAAAGCTAGGGAGAAGAGGACGCATGAAAATTTCTCTGAGCCAACTGCCAAGCCGATTGGCACTAGCCGCAGTTTTGGAATGAAACATGTGGTCTGAAATAGGAGGCCCGAGAAGAAACTACCAACCCCACGTGAGGTGTACCTGTTGGGATGCGGTTCACGTGGAGCTCTTGGTCTTTCGAAGCCAAGAACGTGCAATCAGGGGAATAGGGCTGGACAGTTTATGCGGTCTACTTCCCACAAGGGGCACAGTCTAGTCCGCACCCACACATCTCTCACCGACTATTGCTTCGTACACCTAGGACGAGAGGAAGCGGGGCCCGGAGTTCACGATGTCTTCATTCTCCACCTCATCTGTGCACTACATGTAGGCGAGTTACCTCGTGACTCAATATTAACCAGGTCATACCTGATAGTAACTTGCATACTTCTCATGTCAATGCGATACATGTGCAAGTAGTTCCCTACATGATGTTAACAAGACGCTATTCCACTGATGTCGATTCGGGTTCAAATCATCCCTAGCAAGGAACGTGGAGGTTGGTGACGCAGGTGTTATGGAAACCAAGGTGATAACGCGGTAAGGGAAACACAGTGCTTCCTATAAGATTAAGTTGGCTTTTCCTAAGTTCCAGAAGCGTAAAGGAGCCTGGGCGGAACTCACATAACGTGACAAGAAAAGGGTGGGCGAATCCGGACACTCGGGAGGAGGGGATGGGGCTTAGTTTGACTTGGCTCACTGTATCTTGAGGTCTAAAATACTGTACTGCCATGTATTGGGAGATGTCCAAGTACCATTATGGGACACCTCTCCCCGTTTGATTGTTTTCCGGCAAGAAAGGAGAGAGTGGCTTTTTTAGAAGATGTCAGAAAATACGAGAAAATAAGAGAAAAATTAAGACAGCAAAAATGTTGCCTCCGGGATTGGTTATAAGATCCGGCCCATGACGTCATTCCTGGTTGACCTCAGACGAGCAAACAAAGGAGCTTATAAACTATA
>JUDQ01000138.1:43259-82766 GCA_000812075.1 Scedosporium aurantiacum
AGCTTGAGTTGGTGCCTGACTGCTGGGGAGCTGCCCTCGCTATTCCTATTTTTAATTCATTCCAAATTTTTATCTCCATTTTTTAACTTTTTTTCCACAGCCATTAATTTTTTTTACCACATACTTTTGCCTCTCCCTCCTGGTTTGGTTAGACTTACCGTTTCTTTACTGTGTGCGAGTACGTTGGGGGATCCGGGACTATAAATTCGAGTCCCCCCGACCAGCTCATGAGCAGGCCTTTCTGTACGCGTCTTACCCCTTTGTTTCGACTTAATTCAACGGCTTGTGTTCCTGGTTCCTTTTCCATTCGCTTTGTTTCTTCTGCTTCATCTTCTGCTTCATCTTCTGCTTCAAGATATACCCAGTCCCAATCTAATATTCCCTCAGCCACCACCAACAACATGACTCAAACCGCGGTCGCTGTACCCATCGATATCGCAAGCACTACCAAGGAAGCCGTCGACGGAACCACTTGCGTTGTCGAAAGAATTGACAATGTTATCGACGGAATCGATGGAGTTGTCAGCCAAAGGAGAGACAGCGTGATTACCTCTGAGCCGTCCGATCCCAATGTCGTCGCCATAACCATTCCCGACCGGCAGTGGTGGAAGGAAGCCGTCATTTACCAGATTTACCCTTCGTCCTTTTGCGACACGGACGGCGATGGCCTGGGCAACATTAACGGCGTCACTGCCAAACTCGACTACCTCAAGGAGCTGGGTGTCGACGTCGTCTGGTTGACCCCCATTTACGAGAGCCCGCAAAAAGACATGGGCTATGACATTTCCAATTACCGCGCCATCCACAAGCCCTACGGCACTATGGAGGATGTCGAGAACCTTATTGCCGAGCTCAAGAAGCGCGACATGAAGCTCATCATGGACCTCGTCGTCAACCACACCTCGGACCAGCACCCCTTCTTCATCGAGTCCCGCTCCTCCACGAATAACCCCAAGAGGAACTGGTACATCTGGCGAAAGCCCAGATACGACGACCAGGGCAATCCGCAACCCCCGAACAACTGGGCCTGTATCCTCGATGAGGAAAACTCAGCCTGGACCTACGACGAGACGACGCGAGAGTACTACCTCTCCCTCTTCTCGCCGTTCCAGCCCGATCTGAACTGGGAGAACCCAGACGTGCGACACGGCGTGCACGAGATCCTCCGGTTTTGGATCAACAAGGGCGTCGGCGGTTTCCGCATGGACGTCATCAACCTCATTTCCAAGAACCAGGACTTCGCCGACGCCGAAGTCATCTACCCCAACAGGAAATACCAATGTGGTAGCAAGCACTTTGCTACCGGCCCGCGTCTCTCAGAATATCTCCAGGAGATGAAACGTGAGGTGCTATCTCACCACGATCTTCTCACCGTTGGTGAGATGCCCTTCATCAAGGATGAGAACCAGATCCTCGAAATCGTCAAGGCAGAGGAGGGTTCCCTCAACATGATCTTCACCTTCGACCTCATGTCCCTCGACGACGTGCCCGGCGAGACAAAGTTCAGCTTCCGCCCCTGGAACGTGCGCGACATGCGCCAGATCATCGAAAAGATGCGTCGCGTCATCACCCGTCGCGGCTGGAAGACCCTCTACCTGGAGAACCACGACCAGCCCCGGTCCGTCTCCCGCTTCTGCGACGACTCCGACGAGCACCGCCTCGCCGGCACGAAGCTCCTCTGCATCATGCAGACCACCCTCACGGGCACGCTCTACGTTTACCAGGGCGAAGAACTCGGCATGCGGAATGTCCCCGTCTCGTGGGGTCCCGAAGAGTACAAGGACATCGAGTCCGTCAATTACTGGAAGTACATCTCCAACAAGTACCCCGAGGGAGCTCCCGAGCGCGAGCGCGCCCGGCTCTTCATGCGCCGCAAGGCCCGCGACAACTCCCGCACGCCCATGCAGTGGGATTCCTCCCCCAACGCCGGGTTCTGTCCCGCCGGCGTGACGCCCTGGATGCGCGTCAACGACGACTACCCGGAGATCAACGCCGAGGTGCAGCGGAGGGAGCACAAGGCCACGGGCCTGTGCACGCAGGTATCCGCCTATCGGTTCTGGCAGCGCGCGCTGCAGCTCCGCAAGGAGCACGTGGATCTGTTCTTCTACGGCGAGTTCGAGGTCATCAAGGACACGCATCCGAACGTATTTGCCTTTAAGAGGATGGGTGGTGCCGAAGTTTCGGTGACGATTTTGAACTTTAGCGGTGGTGAGGCGGAGTTTAAGTTCCCTGATGGCTTCGTGATTCAGAATTGGCTATTGGGGAGCTATGATTCCCTGTCGACGGACAAGCCGAGGAAAGGGACTACCACACTGAGGCCTTGGGAGGGTTTGCTTGGTGTTGGACGATGGAGTCAGCAGGGCGGAATCAAAGATTGCACGTTGCGGGAAAACGTATAATCTAAATTGACATGCTTTTATGAGTCGTTCGAACACGGGAGCATATAGACAGGCTGCATTTTGTTTTGGGGTTCCAGATCGCTAGAATAGCAACGTCAATGAGTTATCATACAACTTTCTATCGTGTTGTCTAAAAGAGTACACTCCACGGCAAAAATGAAGATTTGAAGTTCCGGTATGGTGATTTTGTCTGTCTCCAGCAGAAACTTCAAAATCGGAGAATGTGGTCTTCCAACGGATTTACAACAGCCCCGAGAACCTCGTGCACAAACTCCGCTTTTCCCAAATCTGATCCTTGACGGTCGTTCTGGAGATGAGCTGCGACGGGATGTACGTCGCGATTGGTAGCGGAAACCTAGTCGTAATTCCTTCCCTTCAAATGTAGAATAACACAAGCTCGTTGCAGCGTACCGACAGTATTGCATGGACAGCTCTTGAACTGGTTTTTCTAGACAAAACCTCCATCCGGCCAGGGACTAGGGACCAGACTGAGGTCGAGCCAGTGGTTCTGTTTTTCCCTCCCCTCGAGAACTTGGCAAAGAATGCAAAGCCCAGGTCCAGGGTAGCCATGGGAGACAGTATAGTATAGGACCTTTCCCTCCGGCGTTGGGTACAAGAGAAACTAAATCCGCTTTCTTCCGTCAACACTTCATGAAGTTGTTCGGGATTCTAGTCATGATGGTAATCTAAGATATTCTGCTGAGCACGAGATTGTAGGTGAGCCTTCTTCAGCAGCATAGAGCCCGTTTTCCCGTCCTCTATCATCTTCTCCCTTACCATCTTCGCCACTTCTCTTCTCCTATCACATCTATCTTTAGTTCCCTCTTTAATCTACACAATAGAGATACTAGTTAGAAAGATATAAGAAGAGGTTTCGAGACTATAGAGAAAATATTAGAAATATTTTATAAGTAAGGCTATAGTATTAATAAGCCCTCCCACACAAGGAAGGAGCTATGCCTCCCGCTCCTTCCTCCTCTTAAATATCTAGAAATTCAGTTTGTTTATACTTTATATATGGGGTCAAGGTGTCAAATGACTAGCCGAGCAGCTCAAGCACTTGCCAATGCGATGTGGTCTAGCCAACCCAAGCGCTCACAAAGCTAGAAAACCGCCCCGGACTGTTTTCGTAGGATGCGCGTGTTCGACACAAGCTACCCTCGCTTTTTGCATTATTTGTTCCTCTTAGTTATATGGAATGTGCGAATCCTTTTTGCTAATTATAATAAAGAATTAATGAATTTAATATTAGCTTAGATGCTCGAATAATTAGGATAGTTGTTTTCTATTAAAAGATTTAACGGCCTGGTAATGGTGTGCTTAGGGGTTCTTGAGCTTGCTATATTGTAGGAGAGGAGTCGAAAGAGCGTGGCAATCCTAAGGACAACCTTGAGTCTTGAGACTTCGACGTAAGTAGTAGTTAAGCTTCGCGGTACGCCCGGGACATATTCGATATATCTCTAAAAAGTCAAGCCTCAAGAGTCAAGCCATCCGTCGCACATCAGGAACCGTTGGATTGTCTCGGGCATTAGGATATTCGGCAATAACCCCCCTTGCTTTAATAATCTACACTAATAAACAAGGTTCTGAAGGTAAGCCGGGAATCTCTGCATGACATCAGATGACCGAAGCCAATTCTCGAACGACGTCCTCTGACTCCCCTCTTCAATGGTCCTTCAGATCAACAGGGAATACCAAGTTCATGGTCAAACTCAACTCCCCGGGAGCTCGCAACGCCGTAGATGGATACAAAAGCCCTCACCTTCATCCACACTCGGCTCAGGTCCGCAGGCCTCAACGTGCTTCGTACAATTTTCCAGAACTATCAAGCTCATTCACCTCCCAGACTATACCCACTTCGAGCTCACTTGCCCGTTGTCAAATCTTACGATCACGTCATACCGAAACGGACAATGTTCTCATACTCCAGGGGGAATAATCACCAGCCCGTCGAGGCGCTGCTCACCCAGTCGGCAACGTTTCTCGTCTTGTCCGTGACGGACGGTCTGGACTCGACCAAGGTCGTCCGCTCAACGATCTCAAGCATCGACGACCTGCTCAAGAACGTGGCCATGCGCGATCCCAGCGCAAATCTGACCTGCATCGTCGGTATTGGAAGCAATGCCTGGGACCGATTGACGGGACTCCCGCGACCGGCCGAACTCCATCCCTTCCGAGCTATTGAAGGCGCTAAGCACAAGGCCATCTCGACGCCGGGGGATCTACTTTTCCATATCCGCTCCGAACGGCGAGATGTTTGCTTCGAATTCGAGAGCCAGTTGCTCGGTCGGCTGGGCGATGCTGTCAAAGTAGAAGACGAAACCACGGGATTTCGATACTTTGATCTTCGAGACCTCTTAGGCTTCGTCGATGGCACGGCGAATCCCGTCGGCCCGGATGTGGACGACGCGGTTCTTGTCGCCGAGGAAAATCCATCCTCTGCCGGAGGCAGCTACGTCGTCGTGCAAAAGTACACCCACGATCTCAAGACATGGGGCGCCCTCTCGACGGAAGCACAAGAGGCTATCATAGGGCGAACCAAGTTAGATAACATCGAACTAGACGACGTGGTGTCTGGGCAGAAGGCCCACAAGACTCTCACAACAATCGAAGATGAGAACGGCGAGGAGTATGAAATTCTACGGGATAATATGCCCTTCGGATCGCCCGGCTCGGGAGAGTTCGGGACATACTTTATCGGGTATTCGAGGCGGCTGTGGGTTATTGAGAAGATGCTGGAGCGCATGTTTGTGGGGGTTCCTCCGGGCATGCACGATCGTATATTGGATTACTCTGTGCCAAGAACGGGCTCAACGTTCTTTGTACCGTCAAGGCTTGCACTGAAGAGCCTTGAGGCGGACTGAGACTTGTCCGTCACAAAAGTGCCTCGAGATTTGGGCAGCAAGGAATGATTGTTGTCTTGGAAGTCATTCGGAGCCACCTGAGCAGAAATTCCACGAGGAGAGTAATTCTTAGGATGCACCTCAATATTGAGAGATTGGATTAACTCGTAAACGTCAAAAAACGCCAGCTGGACGCTGCTTCGAGAGGCCAAATTATGCCACACACGGACAGAACCCGCGAGTGACCAGTCTTGTTGAAAAATCAATAATATAATAGCCAACCCGAAAATGGTCACTGGGTAAGCAACCGAGGAGTATATCGAGGAGTGCAAAGCTATCTAGGCGACGCCTCGACTACTGCCAAACAGAACAATTGGTTCTGGGGGAGATTGGCTCAGTAGGGCATTCACTGTGATATTACCGAAGCTACTGTTTGAGGTAGATAGAATGTGGGGAGACAATGGACTAGTCATGGCTCGAAAGCACACTCGGCCAAGTGTTCGACCTCCTAAAACCCTGTATTATCAAGCAGCAAAACTAGCTTTCGTCCCCGGACTCAACCCAGACGCCTCATTCTCAGTTCCACCCGCATTCTCTACAGCTAATGGCATCATTGAAAGGGCTGTACAGACGGGCATATTCAGTTCGGCCTGCAAGGATGATCCCGTTGCCGTAGCATCCACCATTCCCATCCCAATCCGTCCACTACAAATGCCATATCATAGGCCGGTTAGTAGATATCAACTAGTCGAGGAGATTCGGCAAGGGATTTTGCCAGGCAAAAGAAACTTACGTAGGAGCACTTCTTGTCATAGTCGAAGTTCTTAATGCTCGAAATCCGGTCATTCCACTAATGTTGTTCTCACGCATCTCGTTAGCCCTCCCGACAGCCGCATTCTCAACAAGTCTCTAAAAGAATGGGGGACTCACGTCGTTACCAATGTAATAACCACGTCCATCGATGTTCGCGCGATGATAGAAGCTGGCGCCCTGGAAATCCCAGTCCACCCAATACGCACCGAAGGCAGGGATTTGTCGGCTCTCGAGACTAGCCGGCTCACCGGCATCGTTGCGCTTGAACTTTGTCGACTGTTGCAACTCGTTAGTTTGTTCGACGTGTAGTCGGGCAATCTGGGTGTTTGTGGAAAGCTCACCAAGGCCTGGGCTTCCTCTAGAGTACGGTAGGCGAAGGTCACATTCCCCTGAGGCTCCTCCTGGGCTGTCGTCGGTGCGCCGCTAACAGCTCCGAAGAGGCAAAGGGCCAATATAGCGGCCGCGGAAGTGAGGATCTGAACCATTTTTGTAGACAACTGAGCTTGGATAGTAGATGTCTGTGGAGGAGACGAGTTTAATAGTCGAGGTTATGGGAGAGGGAGGCCTCGATTTATACCTGCGTCTGCTCCGAACATGAAAATCCGAAGGGAACATAATATCAATGACAAAGCCGATCCCAGCGTGATTCCAATTTCTCAGCCAAGGAAGGCCAGTCTTGTGATGTGTCCGAGGTACAGCTCTCACTCCTCTCGTCCTCAATTGCGTGCAGAGCCCACTCCCCAACCCCTTCAGGAATTTGGAACACTGGCCAACGACGCTGTAAGCTGATAAGATGTAAGCACTTGACAGAACCGAAATGAGAAGAATCGTCACTCAAACCAATGAACCAATATTCCGCTAGTTCCGCTGCAACGTAAAAGACCCTTCCTTTGCCGAGAAAGTGGCCGAATGCGCTGATGCCCTCCTGCTCTGCATTCAGCCCAGCGGTCTGCAAAGATAGACCCGTCAGCCAATTGAGGGCGAGAAAGTACGTTGCGGGGCTAGATAGATCAAAGCGGGAAGTGAGATTCGGGGACTTAGTGCTGAGTTTGCGAGTTGCATTAGACTTTGTTGATCATTGATGAGATGTCGCATAGTTTATTCATTGGCCCATCGTGTACTTCGTATAATAATCAATCCTTGCGTCAAAATCCCCTTGCCACCGTAAGCTGCATGCCGATCGTTGGAGGCAGCCCTACAGACTTATTCTACAGGTCCCCCCCCCCATAGTCGTATTTCCAGGCGAGGGAGCTTTGTTTATGTGCTTATTTGCATCGCCCCCAACGGCTTTCTCATCACTTTCTTTTCCATCCCTATCTCCTCGTCTCCTCGTGACAACCCGATGGTAAGCTGCTATGTTGATTTTCTCGCACATGCGGCGAACTTCTCTCGAGCCGGCTACACGTTGACATTTTAGAACGAAACTAGGACATGCAAAGAGGGAGCACATCAGCTAGCCACCCGCTCACTCTGGGTGTCTGACCTGCAGGGGCCCCAGCTTCAAGACTGCAAAGCCAAAACTGCAGAGCCAAAATCTACTTTCCCGAATCGTTCAACGGCCCGATGCTTGTGGTAGTAACGTGTCCCGCCCACCTGCACTTGAAGTTCTGAGGTTAATCCTACCCATTGCCTGCCTTGGCTTCTTTGAACCTCGACTCTTTGACCTCGACTTGGGCAAATCGTGTCTCCAGGCTTCGCTTCCTATTCGAGTACCACTTCTCCATATGTTTTTTTTTTTTTTTTTTTTTTTTTTTTTTTTTTTTTTTTTTTTTTTTTTTTTTTAGAGCTTACCTGTGCTTCAGGGACCACAGCTCGTGACCGCCTTGTCTCCACCAAGGGGCAAGTGTTCATTCTGCGGGCTAGGTCCGATGACTTGAAGTATTGGCTGATTAGGGTGCGGGTTTCACTTCGGGATCGACTGGACCTAGGAGATGGCCCAAAGCAGTTTACTGAAAGGGTATGGAAAGAGAGAGTGGATGGATACAAGTGGACCACATCGAAGTTTCAACATAAGTTTTTAGTTTATTCAGAGCCTCTTCATATCATTGGACTGATATTTCATGCTTGTTGGACCAAAAGCCCAGGGCCAAGATGTGTTTCATTCGTCGGTCTAGTTGGACAGACGCTCCTGTTTCGCTAGTCTCTTATTGCGTCGGGAGAGATGTCCCGTCAGTCTAGGCCTTTTTCATTCCTCTTCCATAAGGCCTGGGATGTCCCGCCTTCGTTTCTGGCGGTTGTTTGGTATCGGGTGGGAGGGTTGGAGACAAATTAGGCCCCTTCGATACAAAATACCTCGAAGGTTAAGAATTCGGCACGACTGTGTTGTTGCCTTGTGCATAATAGACTGGGTCTTGAACACCCAGATGACCTGTGTAATAGCAAATAAAGTAGTTTCCCTCCATTAGGAATCGTCCTCAGATGCAGAGAATTTGCGGGAATTTGAGGAGTGGTTGATGACCAGAATGATTACCCAACACCGGCGCAACTTTTAGGTAGGGAAGTCATCACGTCTGTGGGAGACGCCTCTTGCTCCTTCAGCACCTGATTAGGCCACTCCAACCACCTGGCCCAGTATGGCCCGAGATGGGTCGTGATCTCCCGTATAAAGAAACTCCCCACGTCCCCGACAGCCCAATGGCCCCGGTTGTAATGCAGCAGCACGGCAAAATAGGCCAAAATAACCAGAGCTTCTGGCCTCCGCTGGTCGAGCAAGGCAACGTACTCGACAGATACCCTGACAGGCCACTCCTGAAATGCGGCGGCGCGCCGATCGGGAGACAAGCCGTTGGGCAGATGATAATCGAACATGTGCTGGAGACACTCGACGGCATTAACGCACGCCTGCTTGGCGTCCCAAGAGAGGTCGCTCTGCTCGATCATCTCGACGAGACAGTTACAGCAGTCATCGGGCATGAAAGTAGTGGCCGGGCGTAGGTTGATGTTCTCAACCCTGAGATCATTTTGTATCCTGGGCCACGAATTCGCAGCAACAGTGCGGATGCCGCGATGGAGGCCGAGGCAATGTATGAACTTGTCAAGCACGGTCGAGAAGTCTCGGCGGGTTGAGAAGGCTTCGAATAGGGCATGTTGGCCGAGATGGGCCGAGAACATGAAAATGGCGAGATAATTGTCTTCGGACACCTCAGCTTTCTCGGCGTTGAACTGAGAGATCGCTCGCGTCTGTAACCGGGTTGCCTCGGTCATGTAGAACTCTCTCCTCTCGCCGTCCGACAAACTACTCAAATGCGCCGCGGCGAGGGCGAGGAGCTGGTCCATGAGGTATGGGGTGCGGAAGGCCTCTTTCATGGCCATTTTGGTCAGGTGCTCACGCTGCGTGTGCAAGATGAGGCCCAGCTCATTGGTAAGATGGTAGAGCAATTCCAAGTGTAGCAAGCTGTAATGCTCTCCAAGGAGCAGGGTGTGGCTCTGCGTCCTTGGGCTGCTGCTATTGCCACGATCGTTGACCACACTCGAGACAGTCTGAGAGAGTGGGGGGACTGGTGGGATAGTAGGCTGGGACGCGGATACTTCGGTGACGGCGGAATGGGGACACGGGGAGTCCCGGCCGGAAGCAGAGGGCGAAGGAAGGTGAGGAGATGGCAGGTCTAGGTAGGGACATCTACGCTGGGCAGTTTGGCAGTTGACGCATGACGGACGCGTCTCGTCACACTTGAGGTGGCGCAGCTTGCAAGCCTTGCAGCCATGCCTAGACTTTCTATGAGATCGTCGCATTGGCCTCGCCGAGGCTTGAGAGCGTAGAGTGTGCAGCCTAAATTGTATTCCGAGTCCGAATTGCCCACAGCTGTTAAAGGTGACAAGGGATCTCGGGTTCGAGGATGGGAGGCTCGGAATGGACGTGGAGGTCGTCAAGTTGACTTCATCGACACTGTCAAGTACATGATGGAAATGATCTTTGACACGTAAAGATGCTAATTACTAAACAATGTTCAGGTATCGACTCACCGCTTTCATGCAATATTAACACTGTGGCGTCGCAATCTCGGATACTTTAGGACTTCTATTATCTAAATAAAATAAAATAATTATTAATATTCTAATATTAATTTTAAATTTTAATATTATATTTTATATAAGTATTAAAATATATAATAAAATATTTATGATATTTTATTTTAGATATATTATTATTATATAAGAAATAAAAATAGAAATTAATAATTTAGAAGCTAGATTAATACTGTGATAGGGAAAAAGGTGATGGCAGTGGAGATGGAGATAGTGCAGTTCTTACTTCGTACAGGACTCCAGAGATGGAGGGCGCAGGAAAGTTATTCCTTGCCATGGCAGGAATATAGTTATTTCTTTTCTTTTCTTCCCATCACTAAGATAGGGAGGAAGCTCCTCAAGTTCCTTAAGTTGTTTTAATCGGTTAATAAAGTTAATCAGTTCTTTTCGGTTAACCAATGAGATCCCTTTTACCTCAGTTGGTACTGATCTTAATCCTTTTGGTGACGTCTGGCTGTCCATTCCGGCTTGACCCATGTCCCCAGGCGTTCTTCTTGGACACTGATATGTTTCTTAGCCTCCCCCTATTTAGAGGTCTCCTTTTTACTTGTTTCTATCTATTTCCCATTGATCAACAGATCCGGTAACTGTCCATTCCTGTATAGGAGCTTCACAGCAGCTTCTTGCAGGAATTGCCCAAAACTATTGGCTGTGTTATTCTTGTTTCTTATGTTTGGTGAGCGGGCAGGCTGCACTGCTCCGTTTCAATACTTAAAATTTTGTTTTCTCTAACTAGGCGGCGGCTCTCGCACCTTCGCATATCCTCAAGTAGGTTATAGCCCCATCCGCTAGAGCGTCATATAGGGACATAAAAAATCGCTAGAGGGACCCTCTGACAATATGAAGGAAATGGATTCGGGCTTGTTAACTACAAGGTTGCCATCTGACCCCTAGTAGGAGAAAATACATGCCCAACTCGCCTGATTATACCCCTGTATCGTTGCTTGTTCAGCCACCACGCTAATAATGATAGCCCGAAGACAGGAGCCGAAACTGCAGCCCAAAGCCATATCGAATGCCCACTGTCGTTTAGCTGCTTCACATTCATACCAAAAATGCTCGTAGTAAATGAAAGTGGAACAAAGAAAAACGCAATAAATGTCACCTTGGCGAGAGCTTCTGCATGCGCTATGCTTCTGTGGGCTTCTCGTACCATAGCGTCGTTTCCCAGACGCGCTATTTCGTCCCTGCAGCTTTCGGATACAGCTGTAGCGCGTCGAAACAACTTGTCGAATGTCATCATAAGGGTCTGGGCCGAGTGGTCTGCCGCCCTGCTCGCGGATTCCTTCCCATTACCTTCTCTCTCATTGCCTTCTTTCTCATCCCCCCCCTGGTTGTTTGTGCGCTCGAATCCTGGCCAGCCGCGGCCCCCACGATACTTTATGATTTCCATAGCATCTTGAAGGCGTTCGGAATGCTTGTCGACCATCTTTTTTATAAGCTGAATCTCATTTATGCTCTCTTGCCGGCCGTCAAACCTAAGGTCACCGTAGTGGCCATTGCCATATGCTTTTTCCTCCATGAGGTTAAGGAATTGGTGTTCCGAACTTGCCAGTAGTCGGAATAAGTCCTCGAGAACGTAAAACGGGTCCTTTACGGCCACGTCAAGATCGATCGACTTGAGCATCTCCTGATGTAGAAACGATAAAGTCTGTGCCAAGGCTGTCCTCGTTGTTGCGTCTTGGTCGCCTTGGTTGGCTTCGTGATTGGCTTCAGAGTTCTCCACTTGACGCGTCGAAACATGTCGCTTTATCGTCCTATTTCGTTGGTGAATCGGTACTGCTAGAAAGCGACTTGCTGCCGCATGCTTCTTCTCGATGTCTACCCAAGGGCCCCTATGGCTGTCGCTCAAATTGGTTCCAAAATCGCTCCACAGTATTACTGCATCGGCCATTGGTGAGCTTTTCGGACCACTAACAGCAAATGAGGCATAGCAGCAGCGCTGCCCTGCCCGAGGCAATCATGATATCATCCCCACAGCGGAGCAGAATCGCGCGCCTCATACCAACATGTAGTTATGAGTAATTAAATTTGATCACTTACTTGTCCAGAAACCACGGTGCCGTCTATACTTGATGGATATTATTTGCTCAACGGAATAGTGGTTCAAGTCATGGACCTTGAATGCTCGTACTACCGAATCACAGAGCTTTGGCCCTTGGCCCTTGTTGAGATCGTCGATGTACTGTCGCATTTCCCTCTGTAGCTCAGCCCTGGCGTCCTCTAGTGTAAGCTGTGAATTGTGGTTATCCCATGATCCGATGGTGGTAAAGGTCAACTGGATCGTCCCGGTTTCGACTAGAGACAGCATCGGCAAGCAATAACTCTCTGCAATGCTTGGCTGATACGCATTTGAGAAGTGCTGAAGAAGGAACTCGTAGTCCAAGTCAAGTTTCGCACCGATCTGACAGAGCCATTCCGGCGACGGATATCCTCGCAGGAACACGATCCGATCTGCCTGGCTTTGGTTCCACTTCTCTTCGAATTCTTCAAAGGATAGACAGTGGTGCGGCTCTGTGCTCCTCGGCTCTGATGAGGTCTGGCCTCTAATGTTCGACGCCGGAGGATTATTATCGCCGTCGGTGCTACCACGCGTATTAACTGAGCCACCGAGAAACTGCAGGGTAACGAAGGGCGGCGGCCGGCTGCTGCCTTCACCCTCCGCAGGTCGCGGTCTTGTCGCGTTTGGGATCAAGAACTGCGCCAATGATCGAAAGTGTTCGCTTGAGTGGAGGGTGCTCCTTCTGCCCGGTTGTGAGTAAGAAAAGAGCCTTTTTGCAAATTTGTCCGGGGCTGCTTGAGATTGGATAAATGCCCCAAGTTAGTGCACACGATCCCGGCGACGCCGCGCAACACGTAAAGACACGGAAATACGATTATCAATTACACAAGCCTTCGTACCTGTTCCACCGGTTTGAGGATTACCTGCTACATCTCTCTCGGTCGACTGTGGAGCAAGCCCTGATATTGTTCTTCTGTCTACTTCTGCCGTGAGAGGAATTTGGCCCTGCTGCTCGTCGAAGTTTGTCTCTCCTGGGGCATGGGACATCATCAAGAAGGCTCGTGAGAGAGGTGCTAGGGAAGAAGTGCTGGGAAGAGGAATGTGATGTAGAGTGTAGACTGCGTACGTATCACGGTTGCTGGAAGAGTGAAGAGGATCTCAGCTCGTAGCAGCCTGGCACGAGATGAGATGGAGGGAGCCGATTAAATACCACTCCGGTCGGCGTGCTCACCTGCGCCCCCAACCTGCAGCAAGGCGGGCCAGAAAGAACAGGACTGCCAATTCCACGGAGAGTGAGTGGGCAGCAGGCCTAAATTGGATGGTTACACATTGCACTTTCACACGAGGAGGGGGGAACGATAGGCAGTCACTGCTATGACAGAGACGGGCTGCCTTGCCTCCATCCTGTTAGAAAGTTGGTTGGCTGTGATTCGAAGTCTGAAAAACTTGTCATTATTTGCAAATAGGGCTAACAGGAATCTCGCCTCGGGATCCCCTATTCATTAAGTGACAATTTCATATCATGATCGGCGCAGCACATTTTACACATTTTCGGACTAACATTTTCAATCTTTGCAGCCGGTGCACGCCATCCTCAGCTCCCTGTAGGCCGCCTTATTCGATTATTAGCGGAACATGTGGTATACATGTTCATCCCAGTCAATATCTCGCAATTCAGTCTCCTGCCGATCATCGTCCGGAACAATCTCGTGGCGCCACCTCATCGCGTTTGAGAGTAACCCTTTCGCGGCGTCTTCATTTTCCTGTCCTCCCAGTGCCTGAAGCGTCTTCGCAAGCTTCCAAGACGCCCGTGCTGCATCGGGCTTATACCAAGGCACGTCGCCGGCAAAGTCTACGCATTTCCGGATGTACTCGCTGCAAGTGTGGGGATTAGTATCGGGGACTACTTAGGCCCTGAGGAATGGTGGGGGCCTAAACGTACGCTGCACTCTCGTATTCTCCTCGATTGAATAGATCGAAACCGTAGCGGTAGTTTGCGGAAGCAGTAAAGCTTGAGTTCTCTCCTGTCGTTACCTTGAGTACGGATGCCGCCCTTTTGTGCAGATTGAAGCCTTCATTATCGAAGCCCTGCAACTGCCGAATGTTGCCAAGCGCGGTCAGGAGCATCCCGGTTCTAGTTGAAACGCACAAAGATGGTTAACGTCCTTTTCTTTTTTTTTTCTTTGGTTTTTCCCTGTCCCGCTGTACCCATCGGATACATATGATCAAGGTTGAGATACATACTCTACCGTGGCGGTATCATCCTTGCCGAGTTTTCTCTCGCGTTCGTGGACAATGGGTTGAAGCTTTTCGTATCCCGCGTCTGGATTCCCTCGATATGCCGTAACGAGAGCCCAGTGCATCCATGGGAAGGGGAAAGGTAGGTGTCCTGAAGGTGTAACTCTCGGTACAGTATCACAGGACATTTCCCAAGACTTCAGCGCCTCCTTCTCTTCGTGTATGCGCATAAGGGCCATCCCGAGCTCGTTGTAGGCGATAGGAAGAGTTCTGATATCTCCTTCCTCTTGATATTTCTGTATGCGGTCTACAAGAATCGTGATCCACTGTCTGCAACTTGGTACCGCGAGCTCACTATCCATGTACGTTGCTAGAATTCCTTGGTAACGATACGCATCCGCAAGCAGTTTACTAAGGCGCCGCGGTTCGACTTCGTCTTGGGGCACATCGAGTACCTGCAGGGACAGCCTTGCGAACGCCGCTCCTTCACGAAGTTCGTATCCGGATGACTGGAGAACAAAGAGCCTAGAGATGGAACGATGAGTAAGTATAGTCCCCGCTTGGGTCTTCTTCTGACACCCTTTCTGCTCAGGACGTGGGTTCTTACCAAGCGGCTTCGTTCAACAGTGCTGCAGTTCTCGCGCTAGCTTTGAGCACCTCTGGGGTTGAATCCTCTAGAATCGAGCGGAAGACTGCGACTTGGGGGAAGTAACCTTGGACTTTGCGAAGTCGATCCACTTCATTCAGGTTTGACGCGTCTAGGAAAGGCCAAACTGCTGACAACAGTTTAACGGCAGTGTTGAAAACAGCCCGCAGCTCCTCAGTGCTCAGCTTCTGGCGTACGACATCCTGGACAAGTCTATGTATTTTGAGGAAGCTCAGTTCCTTATTCCGGGTCACCAAGGAGGATCGAATCAATGCTTCCCTTGCGTCAAAATAGTCGCTCTTCGTTTTAGGGTAGTCCGTGTAGTCCACGCCGCCGGCGCCTTTGACCAAGATATCCTCCGGTATACCGTCAGGATCGAGGACGGAAAGAACGCGGAGAAGTGCCCCGGCCGCTTTCGGTAGTGCTTCAATGTGCCATACCGAGGCCACCGTTTGGTTGTTCGTCAAGCCTCGTACGGGCGACTCCTGAAGCCTTTTGGCGTTTTCCCTATAATACTCGATAAACTCACTAACCGACAAGTGTTTGATCCTCATAAGGGAGCCCATCTGCACGAGCGCCAGTGGCAAGCCGCCCATCTTCTCGCAAACGGCCGTTAAGACCTCTGCACCTCCCCCATCTACTTCTCTTCCGGAAACCCTTGTCAATAACTTCATACTATCCTGTGTTGACATTGGGTCTAGGTCCACCCCATCAATCTTTCCCCATGCGCGATGGTTGGCGCGGGGGCTGCGGCTCGTCAGCAAAATCGAGCCGGACCCGGTTGCCGGCCAGTAGTCGTAGAGAATGTCGGGATCATCTGCGTTGTCGAATACGAGCAGCCAGCGAACGTCTGGGTCTTTCTCCGGCGGGTCCGCAGAGAGTGTCCGAACGGGGTTTGCGAGCCAGGCTTTGACGAAGTTGCGGACCGTCACCGGGTCATTGGTAAGGGCTGCTTCTTGTGTTTGGAGACCGAGTTTCGCGGAAATTTCACGGAAACTGGCGTCCAATTTCTGAGCCGTGTCGCTTTTCACCCAGAAGATGGCGTCGAAACTGGTCTTCCTGCTATGGATGTATTCAAGGGCTATTTCCGACTTTCCCATACCGCCCATGCCACAGAGGGCAAAAGAGGTGGGAAGTGCAGTATCATGCGGTCCAGAATCTGCACCTTCAGTGATGGAATTGGGACTAAACGTCTTGTCTATCTGAGCCAGAATGTCTGCTCGGCCAATGAAGTTGGGATTCCGATTACTGCCGAGGGAATAGCACGGCAAAAGCACCCGCTTCGGCCGGGGTGTGAAGTCAACTGGACGAGACGGCTCGACTACCTCATCCACGCCGTGGCTGCTGTCTGGTGTTAGTGGGTGTCCTGTAATGGCGATTGGTATTAGCCCGCCTGCCAACAAGAATCCAGTGCATGTAGCCATAGGTTAGCGTTAGCTCACCACAAGACCGAGACTCCCACGTCCTGCTATAAGTGTCAGACATATCCGGGCCAATATCTAGGCGCTGGTCTGCCAATTGGACAACAGCGCGACCATTTATCGGTGCATCCCTTAGATATCTGACTAAATGTTTGAAGAGCAGAGACCCCTGGGGGACGAACTGCAGTTCCCCGTGTGGGGCAGAGACGCCAATGAACTCTTCCCGCTCCGCGCCAACACAAGCGAGTCCCTTATCCACAAGCTGTCTAGGGGGACAGCTGTGATTAGCAGCTTCAGAGGAAATAAGAGCCAGCACACACCTCTCGGGAAAAGAGGACGATAGAGCTTACCACGCGATTGGAGCCCAGGAGCCGGCCGAAAATGCCACTACCGCGGACTTTGCTCGGTACCGTCTCGTAGACGGAAATTATAGGTATCTTCACGCACAAGTTACTGAACTGGTTGCATACCTTGGCAAGGTCCTTTTTGTCGGAGAGGGACAAGCCCGCTTTGTCCAGGTCTTTGGGAGCGTGTTTAAGGATCAGTTTCAAGGTATTCCACCTAGCATCATCCGGTGATCTAAGATGAGGTGAGCCGAGAAAGATGATCCCGGACAAGGCGTTATGGATCTCTGGGTAGTCTTGGTGGGCAAGGTACATCGCTTGCTTCAGGATCATACCTCCCAAGCTATGCGCTATCAAGTACAGAGGTCGTTTTGTGAACTGAAGAATCAATCAGTTCGCGCGCACACACAGAAGGTTTTAAAGGGGAGCATGGCAGGAGAGCAATTTTTTTTTAGAATAAAAAAGAGATACCCCGTGGGGCCTCGCCTGGCGAATTCCATCGAGCAATTGTCGACCAAGCGCGATTAACTGATGCCAGACCCGGCCGCTCTTTTCATCCGGCTTAATATCAAACTTGAACACGAATACCCGCGTATCGTGGTTTGAGGCGGCCACCAGGAGCTTAAGCCAAGTACATTGCTTTGACGTCTTATCGGTCGCATGGCGGAGCCACAGACCAGGAACGATGACGATGCTGCGCGCAAAAGATACAGGTTTTAGTTGTCAGTGAATGTAAGGATCACGATCACGGCATCGCGTATGCTTGGAACGTACTCAGTCCCATCTTCTGGTGCCCCGAATTCAGACAAGTGAAAGACTTTTGTGAATTCAAAATTGTACTTCAAGTGGTCTACCCTCATTATTTCGAGCCGGGAAGCGAATTGAAAGGTAAGGGATCCTAGTCTTGCGAGCTGCACTTTCAAAAGCGAACACGTTAGGATCTTCAGCACCAGCGTTTCCTGTCTTTGCAAAGAAAGGATGGTGGTAGATCGAAGAACTATGCTGGATTTGTTTTGAGTCTACCCAACGACATGCCCATTTGCGAGGAAGATATATGTGACACTTCAGATTAGGTCGGATGATCACCAACCAGCACGATCAATCACGATGATACGAAGTACTACCATGGCGTTGGAAGAGTCGGCCTGTCATCGACACCCCGCACGCAACTCACCCATCAACGTTTTCCATTGGCTAAATAATCAGGGCGGTACGATGCAGACCAGAGAGCGGTATCATGCAGCCGAACAGAGGACGCATAGCTAGACCGCCGCGATTGGCTTAAGATTGGTGGTCATGGCATGATGGTGCACCCAATATATATAGATACTAGTATGCGGGTGACGAGCTGTGACGAGCCATAACGAGGCCCATCTACGTAAAGTAGGTGCTTTCATTTGCCGTATTATCCGAATGACATGATCCGCGAGGCATCACCACGGGCTGTTGTCGTGACACAACTTCTGAGGGCCACAGAATCATCCCTGCAGCAACCAATCAGACGAGAAATAATTCCTGCTGCCCGGTGAGCAAGAAAGGAGGGGAAAACCCCCTTCGTACTCTCCGATGTGATGGTCATCATTGATTCTAGAGTTCCCGCACAAATGTGCAACACAGCCATTTGAAGAGGATGCCGTTGAGATTGCGAAATTTGCAATGTCGAGTATGAAGACTTACTTTTCTTGTTTGCGCTCCGTGAGGAGTGTGGGAGGCGCTGTAAAACAGGATATTGCGTGATACTTAGAGTCCGACTAAATCGACTTAGGTATGGCATGCGGATGGAGCAGGCTTGGAGTAGCTGTGTAATGAGGCGAGGTATCCATCTGTGAATGGAAGGCCATGGGCCGGTATATTGCTGCGGCATTTTGTGAATCTGAACATACGCAGGCCGACCTAAGCCTCCAAGAGAGCAGGCTCCGACGAGGGGGGGAGAGAGTGAATGGAAGAGGGCAGATCTCTTTAGAGGCTGATGGATTTTGGTAGTCATGTCTTTACTTCCCTCTCTCCTCTCCTGCCCAGGGACACCTAGAATTCCCAGCAACAATCCGGCCGTGAATACATCGATCTCGAAAGAAAGTTCTTATTGCAATATGCCTCAACCTGTAGGTGTCTGTAGGCATATTCTACGTTCGCAATTACTAACTCTCTCTTCCATTTAACTAGGACAAGAGTCGCCCAACCCTGATTGCGCCCAATGCTGGCAACGAGAAACTGCGTCCATGGCTCGGAGTCAAGCCTAAAACCCCAAACAAAGGGGCCGAAGTGGTTCGTCACGAATTTGCCAAGGGCGATATGATCCTCGATGTCGGTAGCAGGGGCTGCTCGCATCCTTATGGGGTACACTGAGCCAGGACAGTAAGGAAGGGTATGTCACTTCGGCATACAAGGGAGATTATCTTAACATGGCCGATGAGCGATTGTCAATAGACGATGGAGATCCTACGCAATTTGCTGAAGCACATAGTACTACACATTGCCTCATTGCCTCCACGTTAGCATAACCAAAAGCGGATTAACACCATAGAATACCCGTATTTCCGTGATGCAAGTTCAGGAGTTTCCAACGCTCCCGGGCTTCTCAACCTTCTTATCCTTCCAGTAAACCACTAACTCCACCTCAATGCTTTGGCGTGGGATCGCGCTTTGAGCTGGAATCGGATTCTGAATAGCACAGTGAGCGATGCCTGTGTGGAGGAAAGACATGTTATTTAAGAACGCTTCTACTCCTCCTCAAGTGAACGATAGCATACCTGATCGTATACCCACACGGGAATCGAACTGCCTGAAGAGCAAAATTTCCGTGGCCTCTTGGTCACGGAGATAGAACCATTTATGCCCCGGCCTATGGTATACCAAATAGTTCTCATCAACACCAAAGCTCTCGTAGACATCGTCGCTTGGCTCATAATCAAGCTCAGGATTGACTGTCGAGACGTCACAAAGAGCGAGGGGGAAGTCTCTCAATGGGCCGAAAAGCGGTCTCCAAGCACTAAGAAAGGACGGTGCTAGGTCAGAATGAAAGCTAACTTTTTTTTCTTTTTTTTCTTTTTTTTTCTTTTTTTTAATATAATACACAAAACACGTTAAGGAGACAAGCTGGAATCGAGTCTTACTGAAGATATAGAATATGATGGGACATTATCTCTTCGGCTTTCTCATTTCCAAGTTTGAGACGTAGTTTCTTATCAATCGTCTGCGGTGTCCAATCTAAGAAGGTAACTCGGTCAGTATAAATAGTATTGCCGTGTCTCAATCGATCAGCCATAATAGAGAGAGTGACTGACCGACATGCGCGACAAGGACTGGCTGCGGCTCAGAGTAGTTTTCGCCCGTGGAGATGGGAAAGGTGCCATGTCTTTTTCTAACCTATGAAGTCCAGAATGTCAAGTAAGCGCAGGCTACCCGCAAAGATCTCCTAAGGGTGATCAGCGGCTATGGCTACCTACCTTATGGTCAATTGCGATGGCCTCGGCCATTTGACCCGATCTCTCGCAGAACTCCTTCACAGACCGCTCAAGGAAGGCGTAGTACTTCTGGCGAACGACGTCTTCGTCGTCATAGCTAAGCGATTCCAAGGCTGGGGGCATGTTTAGAACCGTGAAGCCGCACTTGGAGAAGTCAAGTTCATTGCCGGATTCACGAATATCATGAACCGGGATCCCTGGCACTTGGAGTCGCTGAATATTTGTTCGCGGAACATTGTCGTCGTCTGGTTCAAAATCCAATCGATATGGCTTCACAGTCTTGTAGAGGTCGATTTCTCGAAGAAAATACATGGGTACAGTCGCCATATTGAGGGTGTTGGCATAGAATTCTTGAAAAAGTAGAGCGATGCTTAAGCCTGGAGATGGAGATGGACCTGCGTTATTTCGGAAGTGGAGGACGAGAGCAATATATATCCTGTGGAAGAGGCTCGGCAGAGGACGGGGCGCAGAGGGCTTGAGAAAACGGCATCGACTAGGTAATCAGAGCTACTATCAAACATGCGAAAAGTCTAGACGGATATTCACGTGGTGAGCTCCTGTCCATCTTTCTAAATGGAGTATGCCCATGTGACCATTTTGCCTTCTTGCGATCCATCTGAGCTGTTGATAGGTTACACTACCGTCAGACCTTTTAGCCTGGACGCATCAATCGAACATGGACAAGCCGTGACCCTAGGACAAGGACACCAGGATCTATATGGAGGGATTGTTTTGCTAGTAGAGCGGATGCTTGCCAACATATTAAATCGCCGGTGGCAACTGTCATCTCCGGAGAGCCATGCTGTATCCCCTCATCATTGATAGAAAAAATGGAACGCAAGAGCAAAACATGAATGAAAATAAACCATTAAATCAGTAATGCGGAACACCCCATGTCTCCAATAGCGGTGGCAAGAATCCTAAAGTCCCTTCTCCTAGAATGCACCCGGTCGCAGCCGACATGAGTGATGCCTCCGATATGCCATAGCTTCGAGTTAGGCAGAGCCTAATCGATGCGCCTATCACTTTAGAAAGTGTTATTGGTGGCGGGACATACATGCCTGTGGGAGTTGAAGTTATCATTAGGACTCGGTCGAGAAAAAAAGAAGAGTGAAAGAGGAAACAGGGGAGAAAAAAATAAAGAATAAATAAAAGAAATACAAAAAGAAGATGACGTGAAGAGAAACGGTCGGGTGCCTTACCTACGGCCATGGCAACGGCACTAGGAATCCACTGTTTCCAACGTTTCGGACCGGAGAGAGCACGGGCGGTGTAAAGAGATACGGACACGATGAAAGCGGCGGTGATGAAGGATCCAGAACCTGGAAGAAGGCCACCACCTCGGGCAAGTCGAGCCGTACTTGTAAACAAGTAGGCTAGAGGAATGGGAAACTGTTTATTGGGCATTTCGTACAGCGATGTAAACAATCGATACATAACGCAGCCGATAAACACCCCGATTCCAGACCCGAGAAGCTGGGCCCTGAACATAATACTCGGTGGCGCGCCAACAAGATACGCTGTTTTCAGATCGGTCATGAGAACGGCAGACTGCCATAAGCCTGCCTCGACAATACCCGCAGGCACCATTGACATGAGCTTTGTTCCGAGAGTTTGAGAGAGGAACATGACGAAAATAAATTGGCACACATTACCTACGAGAGTTAGAAACGATTTCATGGGGACAGGGGGAGTTCTCTCACTTACTAAGGTTCACTGAGGGGACGTTGTCCGTCTCACCGCAGGTTCGCATGACCACAAGGCACAGAGGCAACGCTACCGCAATGGAGAGGAGCACGAGCCCAGATGGCATGTCGCGCTGGAACACAATGGTTACACTGAGGATGCATAAGATGGATGCTAGCATAAACCATGCAAGAATAGCTTTTGCTGAAATGTGGCCCCTATCCGGCACTATATCGGCCCCTGAGTCGGGAGGAATGGTAGTTGGATTGCCATCGTAGCTCCTACCAAGCAGAGGCTGGGAAGCGCGATCTTGACCAGGTCCGGCGATTGAATTCGTATCCCAAAGAAAGACCACACGGAAGCATCGAGAGGCGCTGGTGACGGGTAGTATAGCAGCGTGGATGAGTCTCGCCGCGGCATCACCGATCAGAAGTCCGACAGCTACCCAGATGAGCCAGCCGCGACTCCCGGTTTCCATATCCTCAACTGGGCCTGGTGCCCAACCACGAGTCTTGGCGATAGGTGAAAGAACACCCCAGCCCAATACTGCGCCAAGGAGCATGGAAGCGACGACGCCAGGCTCCAATATCATCCCAAAGGCAGTGAGTGCAGGTGATAGAGTCAAATTCCAAAACCATTTCCGAGACGCGACTCTGCCGAATATAGGTAGGGTTGCCACGAAAGGGAAGAAGTAGGATAAACAGACCTGACGATGTGAGTTTTTCGCCCAATACTATCTGGCCAGTAGTATTACTTCGTAACAAAGGAAAGGGTCACTTACGTATCCCGCAGCACCAGCAAACCCTTTCAGGATTAATGCGACTTCTGAACCCGAAAGAGACGCGATATCAGAACCTCCGTCATGGACGTCACTGTCACCGTCACCGTTGTGCGGGCCTGGAACATTTCGCACTGCATCCTGACCGTCGAAACTAACGAGTTCCCCACGTTTGTCTCGGTGAGCATTTCTCGCGATCTGATCATCGCCATGAAGGACGCCAACGAGAACTCCAGTCGCGAACCCTCCAGGGAAGCGGAGTCGCTCCGTCCTCAAGAAGTAATTCCTAAAGGGAGCGGCAAATACTGTCCCAAAGAGCGAGACGCCTAGAGCCCAGAGGATGAGATGCAAATTTGAGAATTTCAGGACATCTCCTTCGTCCGGCTGACGGAGAAATTCGAATGCTGGAATTATGCCAGTGAAGCTCGCCGCCAAGGGCATCCCAGCGATCGAGGACGCGATTGTCTGGACAACGACGTTTTCTGTTGGAGTAAAAGTTTGCTGGATCCACGGCCGACACGACTTGAATATGGCAAACGACATCAGGGCTGTGGAAGGCGACATGGTGTTCATGATGCCAATCTGGAGCCCAAAGTACATGTTGGCCATGCAAATGATAGAACCAAGGATAGTTCCAATTAGAACCATCGGGAACGTCCAGGAGACGGGCCGGAACCGTTCATGTTCGATGGACACCATCTTCTCTTTTCCGCGTGTATCGTCGAATGTCCGAGGACGTTTTAGGCAAGTCTGTGAGGCTCCAGCAACGCCAGGGGGGCCGAGGAAGAGCTTCTCCTCTCCGCCCCAGCGGGTCGTCGCGACTGGCGAGTGATGGCTGTTATAGATGGACGTTCAAACTCTGGAACGAGTTTGAAGTCGTCAAATCGGTAACAATTGTAAATCCTACTAAATCAAGGATCGGTGATGTGTCGAACGCGGTACGCGGTAGTCTAGATTCGAGAGATGAACTAATTAAATAGGCAAAAGTGGTGATGTACGAAGTACTCACAGGATTTGAGGATTGACATGTTCGAGTCCAAGACTCCAAATCAACAGTGTATTGGGGTGCCTCACTGATCAGGCACTGGTGTTTATACCACTGTATCACTGTATCAGTATGGTATGTCACTGTATGTATCACTATATGTATCACTATATGTATCACTACATCACTGTATCACCCGTGGGGTATAATAAATCACCGACCACTCCACGTTTCTCTCGGTGAGCTCAGATCTGAGATAAAATACCATTTGGGCAGCCTTAGTTGACTAGTGGATGTCTCGCGAAGATCCTCCGGTCTCCGGTCTCCGGCCCTATGGGGGAAATGACAGAGGAGATAGAGTCTCCAAGCTCCGACGCTATGACGGATAGGGCATAGCATAGGAGTGGAGAGGGAGTCTCGCGCAGAGCTATAGAGAAGCTGGCAGCCAATCCCGCCATCTCACCCGAGGCAAGACGAGGGCAAGTGAGTGTCAGTGCATTTTGGCATTACACTATTAATGGCGACTGATAAGAGTGGACGTAACCCCACCTTTAGCGTCTTGGTGTCCGTTGTATGCATATTTGCCTTCTCCAGGGGTCGGGAAAGTACATCACCATTCCATTCCTCATCGATATTATTTCCTTATTTCAATCTTGTTTTTCCCAGGAAGCCAAGTGTGACACCCGGATGGTCTGCGTCGGTGTGAGACGGGGTAACAAAGAGGCCATCTCCACCGGAGGAGCTGCAAACTTATTCCGCTTCCTCTCTCATATAAATATCGTGGATCGCTGCTAGTTACTGGAGGCTTCTTCCTTACCGGAACTGGGTTTAATTTCCCTTCACCTGAGGCACGTGCCATTGTCATCGGACGACCAGACCTCGCCCATCCAGCTTCTCAACACATCGTCCTTCGAGTCTGCTTCTTCCTACCCTATAATTCTAATCCCCCCAGCATAAATTACTCCTGGGACAGCCATTCTTGACGTCAACATGTCTTCGCCGGGAAACAAACGGCCCAAGACTGCAGCGGAGCACTTCAATTCGACCGCCGCGCAATACGAGCGGTCGACGGGCGGATGCACCAGAGAACTTGCCCGCCACCTCCTCGATCTCCCGGGCTTAGAGAACATCTATTCCCCAGACTCCGTCGTCCTCGACAATGCATGCGGCACGGGAATAGTGGTCGAGGAAATTCTCCAGCGCCGCACCAAAAACGCCCCAATCCCGACAATAACCGCCGTCGACGCCGCCGAGAACATGGTCGAGCTCGCACGCGCCAAATTCCAGAGCTCCCCACCGGAAACCGCATCGAAGCTTTCTTTCAGGACGATGCCCGGCGAGCATCTCGATTTCCCGGACGAGTCGTTCACTCACAACATCACCAACCTCGGCATTCTCTTCTTCTCCGACGGGGACGCGGGCGCGAGGGAAATCCACCGAACTCTGAAGCCCAGCGGCGTTGCTGTCGTCACGAGCTGGGCTGAGCTGGGCTACCTCACTCGCGTCATCCATCCGGCGCAGAGACTCATCCGGCCTTGCGATCCGGTTTTTAAGCTTCCCATACCGGAAGTCTGGCTCCAGTCGAAGTACGTGGAGCAGTGTTTAAGGAATGGAGGGTTCAAAGACGTGAGGATGCAGGAGATGAGCGTGCATTACGGAGCACCGACCGTAGAGGACTTGGCTGGGTTGCTTGTCACTTCGTTCCAGACGTTGTACAAGGAGTGGCCGGAACACGAGAAGAAGCGTTTTGTGAAGGCGGTGGGAGACTTGGTGCGAAAAACGAGCTTGAGTTATACGATGCCGGATGGCGAGGAGGGCGTGGGGATTCCGATGAAGGCGATTGTTGCCGTGTGTCGCAAGGAATGATTAATGGGATGAGAGTTGCGCGGTGCTCTAATGAGATGAGAATTAAGATGAGCAGGCAACCTCAGATCCGTACAATTTATATTAACCACTGAACAGTACTTGTTTGTGATCACTAGGAAAACCAGACGAATGCACACTTGGCCATACCGCCGTACCTTTCATGGAAGTACTGTGGTCATAATGGCCTCGGCCTTTGTCGTAGAGTTTTGGGGATTCCCTGGGATTTGCTCCAACTTTTAATATGCGTTGGGTCGTTCAAATGTTTCCACTTCCATCGCAGTTGATCCGCCCCAGCGCCGGGTCGTTGGGATGTTTAGCCTCAACAGGCCGATATAATCTTCACAATCCCCGTCAAGGAGCTACTATTTTCAAGATCTACTGTCTACGATGTCTCGGGAGCGCGGATTGAGAAACCCCTAAAGACGTTGACCCTAGCTTGGATCTCATTGCTTCCGCCACCCATGAGAACATGATGATGTCTTTTGCCACATTCGCTATGGACCCTTCCTTTTCCATTAGGACCAGCAAGGAGCGAAATAGGACGTCAGATTTAACCCCTGTGCCAATCCTTGCCACACATGGAAACGTGGCCACACGTCAATTCATCCTAAGATTAACGCATAGATGACGCGCCCCATCCATCCTGAAACAATCGCCTTACGAGCAAATTGCGCAAAATTCGGACATTAAAACATATCAAGCACACTTCGTCGTCCCGCCGTGGCTTGTGTTAGCAGCATTTCACGTTAAGCTTCTTAAGATTCCACTGTGTCCTCTCAGTATGGGAGGCCTTCTTGTTCTCTTGGACGTCAGAGCCCTGACAGGATCTTCATCAACTCGCTCCCGTTCAATCGAACTTGCGTCATGGGGCCAATTTCAATGCTTGAGTCATTCCGTGTTATTTTCTATGACGAATTGGCGATGCATTGCCTGATGAATGATCTGTAGCCTGTGTTTAGCGCGACGGAGGATTGACGTATATATTATAAGAAGGCCCTTGTCAACGGGCAGACCTGGTAATTATTTCCTAGTACTAGACTTGATTCATTCCGTCTGAAAACGACCAGTGACAGAAAGCAAAGGAACCATCAACATGTTGAATTCAAAACTACGCCTCGATATTCCAGGTGGCTGGTCCAAGGACGTTAGCGTTTCCCCAGCCGCCGCGGAAGGTGAGATCATCCACGTTGAATTTGATTTGCATCCGCGCTAATGTCTCCCCACTCAGAAGCAAGAGACCGCCAACTGGGCGCTGGCATCGTTAGCGAGAGCGGGCAGGTGCTTGATGCATCTGGAAAGGCCATCGCTAAGGTGATTGAAGGGTCTTCGAACCTCGTCGGCCGTGTCGTGTCCGCTACAGGAGACATCCTCAGTCCTGGGGGTAGCGTTATCGGCAAGGCGAAGTCCTATCCCGAGAAGGCGCAGAAGGATAAGGAACCCGGTGATGGGCAAAAGGCAGAATCGGCGACTGGGCAAGCGAGTGCCCCGACCGCTAAGCGCGATGCTGAGTCGAAAGCCTCTGATACCACGGACATAGTTTCACCAGATTCAAAGACTGTAAAGTTTGCCGAAAGCGAGCCCGAGGCACTTGGCGACGATCAAGCGGCCCAAGTAGAAGCACCAGAGGATTCTACCAAGTTCGAGCCCGAGTCTCCAGAAGACAAGCTCGCTGGGGATCATGATGAGGCGGCCACCAAGGCTTCTCCCACCGAGACTTTTGGGGAGACCCCTATTCTCTCTGAAACAAAAGAACCGACCTCTGGGCTCGACGAGAAAAAGACTACGGAGACGGAGGAAGAACTGGGGGACGCCGCCATCACTGCAGCCGAGGATATGCCAGAAGCCGAGCCCGAGCCCAAGCCCGAGCCCGAGGCCGACACTGAAGTCAGCCTGGAGGCCCAAGCTGAGGCTGAACCCCTCGATCCTAAGGTCCTAAAGGACGGAAAGGTCAACAAAGCTGGTAATGTCGTTGACGAAAGCGGTCACGTCATCGGTCACGTCACCGAAGGCACCATTAAGAAACTCCTCGGTCGAACTGTCGATGAGAACGGAGAGATCTGGAACGACTCGGGGAAAGTCATCGGAAAGGCCGAGCCCGTTCCCCCCGAGGAGTTCAAAGAGCCTGCTCCCTTCGAGGAGTTCCCGGACGCCGTCGTGGGGCCTGATGGAAATGTTACCTTTGATGGCGCTGTCGTTGGTCGCGTGATTGAAGGGGATGTGAAGAAATTGAAGGGTAAGGCGGTTGATGAGGATGGTGATATCACTGACCGATCTGGAAACATCATTGGAAAGGCTGAGAGGTGGGAAGAGGAGGAACTCGAGGAAGTGGTTGACAGATCCATCCTCGCTGGAAAGCGAGTCAACAAGCTTGGAAACATTGTCGATACCAGCGGCGCCATCTTCGGGCATCTCGTCGAGGGTGAGCCTAAGCGCCTTGCAGGGCGTATGTGCGACAAGGAAGGTAACGTCATGAGCGAGTCCGGTACGGTTATCGGCAAAGCCGAGATCATTCCGGAGGAAGAGCGCGAAGGCCTCAAGGAGGGTCCCTTTGCTGAACTCTCCGGCTGCACCGTGGCCAAGGACGGAAAGATTGTCACCGCAGGTGGAGAAATTGTCGGCCGGCTCATCGATGGGGATCCAAAGGTCCTCTTTGGTCGGCCAGTCGATGAGGACGGCGACGTTCTGGACAAGAATGGCAACGCGCTAGGCAAAGCGGAGCGCTGGGAAGAGCCGGAAAAAGCTCAGAACCCGCTCGAGGGCCGCAAAATAAACCGCGAGGGGAACGTCGTTGATGCTGACGGAAACATCATCGGCAAGCTCACTTCTGGTGATCTCAGCATCTGCTTCGGCAAAGAAATTGACAGCGATGGGGACGTCGTCGACAAGAAAGGCAATACAATCGGTCATGCGTTACTCCTCGCCGACATCCCCCCAGAGACCGAGACTGCAGAGGAGAAGGAGAAGCGCGAGCAAGCCGAAAAAGACAAAGAGCTCGCGAAGCAGATGGCAGCCTGCCTAACGCAGTGTCTCGACAAAATCCGACCCATCTGTAAAATGATTACGCAGAAGATTGAAAAGGCGGAACGAACGCCGGAGGACGAGCGGGATGAGGAGGGCCTCGTCAAGGAAGTTAGGCCTCTGATCGAGGAGGGCAGCAATATTCTACGGGAAGCCCATGGCATCCTCACTGGATTGGATCCCGACGGCCACATTCAGGCCAATGCTAAGCACAAAACTGCCACGCGCGAGGCCACTCCTGAGGAGTTCCACCTTGCCGATGTGCTCAAAGAGGTGCGTGACGCAGCAAACACCGAGTAAAGTGTTCTTTTGCATCTGATGCTAATTTGAAATACAGCTTACTGGCACCGTCACCGAGTGTATCGACAGCGCTAAACGTAAGATCGAAGACATGCCCCATGCCAAGAAGGAACTGAACCCTCTCTGGGGCCTCCTTACTGAACCCCTCTTCCAAATCATTGCTGCCGTTGGCCTTCTCCTTAACGGCGTCCTTGAGCTCGTAGGACGCCTTCTTGGCGGTCTTGGACTTGGAGGCTTGGTGAACAACATTCTTGGCGGTTTGGGCATCTCGAATGTGCTCAAGGGACTTGGTGTTGGAGGTGTCGTTGATGCTCTTACTGGGAAGAAACAGAGTGGTAAGAAATAAATGGCCAATGAGGCGGCGATGAAGACACACGGAGTGGATAGGACTTAATTGAAATTGGCAACGTTTGTTTATTATTTTTACCTGGTTCCGTGATCGTGGAGGACAGAAAACAAGGAAGTTGCTTGAGAGGATAACAGCTAAATTTTCACCTGCTAGGAGAGTTACTTTAAAGATCATCGTGGGATTTACATAGCAAAACTAACCCAACTAAACCGCCTTTTCCAAATAAATAGCAGTCCTTATATTCTCAGTGAAGAGAGGACCAAGGATAAGGGGAAAGAAGGGATAAAAACACGCAAGAGAGAAAAAATGGCAAAAAGATCGCGCTTGCGCTACTCTGGTTGGACTCCGAACGATCGATCAAAGCAATTCCCCTGCTGGCCGCGTGGCTACGAGAAACACTTTTTCCTCTGGCTTTCTGAGCGCTGCATTTGGACGCTAGGCCATTTGCTCGCAGTGTTGGTGCTTGAGCTGCTCGGTTGGAAGTTGCTGCCTTGACCTCATATATGAAGTATATACGGTGGTGCCCGTATGCGGCGAGGAAGGTAAAGGCGCTGCTCCCTCTCTTGAGCTTAGAACCCCATGAGTCCCTAGGAAGAGATAGACTTGAAGATATCCCAGTCGTATAGTGTTGAGGATCTATGAGTTTGCGACTAGAGAGCTGCATTACAATTTAGTAACAACGCCTAGGCTTGCTTGTGGGTAGCCAGAATGAGAGTCCGGCCATATGAGCTAACTCCTAGGGGTCACATCAGTGGCTTCTGAGTGGCGAAGGGATAGCGAGATCGAAAACACTCTAGCTTCTACGTCGATGACATCATCCTAGTGGATTTTCCTGGCCAAGTGACGCTTCATTACAAGACTCTGACGATACATACCAATACGTAACTGGGCGAGAATAAAGCTTAGGTCCATCCTGCCTGAGTTCCGCTCCTCCCACGTCTCTAATCCGCATCTATTTCACCAGCTCGATCAAGATCATGCCAGTTGACATCAGGGACAGAAACGAAATCCCAATTCACGAAGGTGACCGTGTTTGGACATGGTATCATGGAAGAACCCATGAAGGGATTGTGGAGAAGATTGTCTATACCGAGGAGCAAGCCCGGCAGGAGGGTCTAAGACTACCACCCAAGGTGATGTTTGCCACATTACGGGCCAAAGCAACTACTGGAAAGAAAAGGCTCTGACGCGAGACTGATTGTGGTAGATTTTGTTTACGGATCAGCATGGACATAGGGTTGCTCACAGCCCGAGGACGCTAGAACATGTCCAGAAGAGGGTAGAGGAGGAAGATACGAAGGACTAGCGAGGGAAGGAAAGGATTCGTCGCCGAACAATTTCCAAACCCATATATGAACAGAGATATCCGTTCCCCTATCTGGTCTCGAAGTGTCCGTCTTCCTGAAAACGCAAAGATTGGCTCAGCAGATTAGCCAGGGATTCGACTAATTTCGGTTCAATTTTCCCATTTTTCATCTAGAAAAGTCTACCTTTCGAAGTCTCTCACAGCCTCGTCACACCCGCATGAAGACATTTTTTTTCTTTTTTAATTTCTTTTTTTTTTTTTTTTTTTGCATTTTTTTTTCTTTGTAATTCGTCCTCCTCTTACGGCGTCTCAAAGCTCCGTGATATTGCTCTCAACCAATTAGAGGTGAAGCTCCATGTAGAGAGCACACCACAGAGAAATATCATGGGTATGATGTCTTTCCTTGTGGCTCAGCTGTGGCCCTTCGCATTCACGCAAGGATGGGCTGTTGTGTTGACGCACAATTGTGCGGTTCGAGGATCCATCCACCCATGTAGGACCAGCAGATTACTTCGTAGGCACCGAACCCCTGAACAAGGCTGCGCCCCCTTTTTTCGCACACCACAAAACCGTTCCTCACCCACCCGTTGCCATTCCCACTCCGTAGTCTAGCCACTATCCCGCCTCCTCGATAAATCGACATGTCTGATCCATTATCCATTGCCAGTGGCGTGGCTGGCCTTGTCAGCCTTGGCCTGACGATATGTCTTGGCCTGAATCGGTACCTGGACGACATTAAAGGCCAAGGGGCCGATATCTCGTCCGCTTCTAGTCAACTCGGCTCTCTTCAATTGATCCTCGAGGGGATTCAGCAGTGCCAAAGAAGGCTAGGCAGTGACCATGCGCAAACTGTGAAAGCCGTAACGTCGTGCCTTGGACTCTGCGAAGATCAACTAAAAACGCTGGGCACCATTCTGAACCGACTCGGACCAAAGACCTCCTCGCCTGATCAGCCGAAAAACAAATTGAAGAACCTCAAATCGAGCCTCGTCTATCCTTTTAAACGACAGGATCTAGTCCGAGTGGAGGATCAGTTAACACGCACGACCACTACTCTTTGCCTCGCGTTGCAAGTCCTGGCGCTGTCCGTATCCTTTCATTGTCTCCCTCTTCGCAAGTTTGATCTTGAGTCTAACAATCTTGCAGGAGTGTCGAGACGAGTGTCTCCGACAACATAGAGAAGTTCAGCCTATCTGTCCATAACGCCTCGCTATCCACCAAGGAATCTCTGGAGAAAATCGAGCGCGATGTTGGGAGGCTCGACGGACTGCCAGCTCTTATTGAAGGGATGGTGAAGTCGGCACATGGTGCCATTTCTACTCGCCATGACAGGATGTTAGACGAGTTAACTTTTCGACTCACTGAGCAGTCAATGCAAATGGCCGAAGTGGTAAGAAGTGCTCTCCCATCATCACGGTGTCTCGGGTTCCTGACAAGTACAAACAGCTTTCAGCCATCCAGAGTTTGCAAAAATCTCCCCGGTTGATCGAATCTGATACTTCCCTTGTTGTTGGCCGACAAGTCTCTGATAATCCGGACGCCGTGTGGCAAAATTCTGTCGCAAATTTTCCTGGGAGCGTCTCGGATGTTCCGAAATGTTCTTGCTGGAAATTTCAGAGGAGATCTTATGGGGTGATCCGGCAAGAGTCGAGGCCTATCGGACCATTTACGTATGTTTGGCGCGAAGAGATCTCAGGACGCCACCGTCCCGGGTGTGCATTATATAGCTTGGGGCTGCTGCAACAGTCAACCACCCGAGAGTTCCAGCTCACGGGATTCACATCAGCTCTCTCCCGGTTTATTTGTTTATCCTTGAACACCGTTTTGAAATCAGCAAGTCATTATTCCATTGCACCGAATCTTCGTGTTGCCCGAATCGTTCGGACTAGAGATAGTCCAGCCTTTCAACTTGTACGGAGACGGAAGTACGAGCGGTTCAGCTGGGCAGGACGTTCCAACCCACATGATGCTGAAACTCTGAACAGTATCAGATTCAGCCTTCATAATATATATGCGTCACGGATGGCTTCCCCGACCGACATCGACGAGAACGGATATAACATTGCTCATAAACTTGTAGAGGTAAGTTTTTCATGCCTGTTCAATATTTTATCGTTCATTTTACTTACTATGACCTAGGTTTTGTATTCGTTTGGCAAGGACGAGTGTTACGTCGGTAATGCCCTCATAGCTCTTCGGTCTCTTCTCCAATACTTGTACGAGATAGGCGTGGATTTGAACGCGACAAGCTTCTCCTCTACAAGCTCAGTGAGACCATCCTCCCGAAAAGTAAATCGGAGCAGCACTGTCCTTGGCCAAGTTGACCTATCCCGCGCCCCACACATCGCCCAGCTATATGGCTTACTGGACGATGTGATTCCGGATACTCCATATTTTATACCGAATAGTGCCAGTAAGCGTTTAGACCAAATGGTGATTGGAGGGATTATGTACGTGGAATTTACCTCAAGGCGACTCGATATTGCGGAAGGTATGGATGTTGCCCAGCCCTTGCCACGATCTATGAAAGACGGCTATTTACAATGTGGTTTCTAGCTAGTTTCTTCGCATCGTGCCCAACTCTCGGCATGGCAATACTACGGCGATCAGAACCCGAGGTAAGAGTGCTCCTTGAGAGCAGAGCCTTACCATCACTCCTCTTGGAACGAGGTCCCTATGGCGCAACAGCCTTCCACTTATGCTCCATTTGGCCTCAGGGGCTACGCCTTTTGATATCCTGCAAGGAAGCATATGGCCTTATAAATGTCCCGGATCGCCATTCCGTTGAACCAGTGTTGTACGCATTGTTTCTGAGCGGGAAAATTTGCAAGGAAAAAGACCCATGGAAGATATGCAACGGCTGCGACTGTAGTGCCTGCATCCAACTACTCTTGACTGCTGACTGCGGAGTGCCAATGGATCGGAATATAGGCGAGTTCCTGAGTCATTGTTCTTTCAGAGCGAGAAGGCTGTTTCTAGAACATCTGAAGAACAGACTTCAAAGGTTACGAGCTCTCGCAGAGATTTACCTACCGCGCGAGGACCTTGAATGGATTCGATTCCCTGCCAATGGATTCGTTGACCCTTCTAAGAGGAAATTGCTGGTGAGGATGATGGAAGGTCGAATACCGCTGCCAGGTGCCCTCGTCGACAATTCGCGTGCTCAGCGTCCGATCTTCTTTTATAAGGCTTTGCGCGGCCATCGGATGGCGAAATTGGCCTGGAGGATAGGATTCCGAGAACTTGACGCAGAGAACGAAGCGGAGGTGATGTGGCTCGCACGCAACAAATATATTAAACAGTCGTGGAAGGATTGTGCTTGTTCTTATTACTTACGGCGCGCCAGAGAAGGTCCCAAGACACACGTATTGTCTCCGCTCGGCCTGCCCGCGGTTCATGATATCGCGAGAGAACTTGGGCTGCAGGGTGGTTACCAGTATCGCCGGTGGCTGAACATCTGGCCCTCGGACGTGGCAGCGACCCAACTTTACTCAGTCGTGTTCAACAGCAAAGAAGTGGCTCGCATTCCTTGCCCATGTAGTGTGGACGGAAACCACTCAACGGCCGACGCAATGTTCGCATCGCTCGGGTTCCTCGCATCCCGAAATCTTTTCGATGTCATCCTCTGTTCTGTAAGGGCAGGTCAATGGCTTTCCACGATAGTTGACACACCACGGGGAATGAGGAGTAGTCTGTTTCGTTTCATTACAATGCAGAAATTGGACATACACCATACTTGTCACATTTACTGGCGTTTCGATGAAGAAGGAACCTTGCTGAGAAACGAAGCTGAACAGCTAGTGTTGACGCGAAGACAGGAGTGCGAAGAGATGATGGACGAAATAAGAGACCTTGTTGATGAGTTGGATATCTTGGTTCATGAGTTTGAAGAGGAATATGAGAAGCAAAATGTTGGCCTCGAGGAGTTCGTGACAGGCTATTGGACGACTAGAATGGAGGAGGTTAAGAGGCAATGGTCAGAGCCGTTGAGCGCCGAAGGGAAACAGTCACTTAGGGAAATTGGTGTAGTTTTAGAAGAAGCCGAAGACGAATGAGAAGAATGCGGATGAGGAGGACGACGATCTCTCACCGATGGAGGGGACGACAAGGAAGGTGGAGCGTGCGGATCTAAGGGGTAGTGAGGGTTCTCTAACAGTCATAAAGCCTCTGGCTGCTGATCCGCATTTGTCTGGTGGTGTAAGTTTTGTTAATAGCAGTTGGGTAGCTGGCCATCTCGGCCAAGCCCAGGACTCCAACAGTCTTGTCTATATTGCCGCAGAGATATGATGCATCCTGTCGTAAACGAGGAGTGGACGGCTGTCGACTACGCCAGGGGCAAGGCCACATGTGAACATGACCTTGGACCTGATATCTCCGACTCGTTCGACCATCAGTAGTCGCATGTATTCGCCTCCAACGAGGAGTGCCCTCCTGATTCGATCCACTATCTTTCACCGTGAGTTGGCCTTTGGATTGAATGGCTCTAGAGCCTTCGATATCATAAAGCTCGCACCCCTGATTGCGTGCCTGTCCAGACAACTCTAAAATCTCGGGCTGTACAGCTGACCCGCGAGCTCAGACACCACAAGCCCACAACCATCGGGCTCTTGAATAACCCGAAAGTCAAACCTTCAGCTGTCCTCAACCGCGATTCGTGATCACGAAACACTAACGTGTGCAGCGTGCAGCCCTGGCCTGGTCACTCTTTCCTTGCGAGGCGATTAGTCAGTCTCGGCCAAGATGACCCGTGATTGAGGAATCGGAAGGTTCAACCCGTTCAAACATCTTCACCCTTTTACTAGACTAGAGAATCACAACTTGTTCTTCTTTCTTTTCCTCTTCCTCTCCCTCATTCCCTTGCGTCCCCCCCTCCTTCTTTGCATCGCAATTCGCCCTGCACCGTCCCGAGACCGCCGCCGTCACCATGTCCTACCAAGACCCGTTTCAAGAGATTGTTTCGATCTCTCCCCATCCGTCCCTAGATCCAGAAGCAGGAGCAGGAGTAACGCCCGCCCCCATACACATTGCTCTGGAACAAGCTCGCAGTGACTCAATCCTCGTGTTGCAACACTACACGCCACTGAACCGCAGGGACGATACAGCCCTGCTTCTCCGAGCGTTCCTGAATCATCTCCCCGACGACGGCCAATTAGCCCTCGCGATTGATATCCTTAATGTTGCAGACGAGGACAAGAAGGTCCGACAACTTCGAAATTTCCTTGTCGACGCTATCCTCAAGCCCAGTAAGCGCCAATCTTCCTCTCCATGTCCATCCACCCAATTGACGGTAGCATAGTGCAGGTCGCAGGAGGAAGAACTGTCGGCGTATCCTTACCCGAGTCAACGAATCCCGACGCCCCCGATGAACTCGCGGAAGCAGTAGTTGAAATCGAGTCATCGTCTAGGAGAAGCCAAAAGCAACTCAAGGCGGAGTGCCTGCGGAGGGATGGCTTTCGCTGCGTCGTATCGGGCCTATACGACCGGTCGTCTATTGGGGCACACCTCGTAACGCCCGAGGCTGGGAGCAGGTGTGCTCCGACTGACTGTGCGCATATCCTTCCATTCGCCCTTAGACAGTTCGATGAGAGAAAAGCGCAACAGGTACCGATTTTACTCCTTGCCCCTCCTGCCACCGTTTTTATGCTGTCTCGTTTCCCTGACAACTTTGCTAGACGGAGAATGCTGCCACTATTTGGTGGGCATTGCATCGATACTTCCCATCTCTTAGAAATAAAATTGATGCTGGATCCATCAACCAGCCTCAGAACGCCATGACACTTGCCGTTCAAGTGCATCAAGACTTTGGGCCCTATAATGTCGCCCTCTGGCCGATACAAGGAGTAAGTTTCCTCGCCGTGAGCCAAGACTGAGTACTACGCGGGATGTTTAGTCTCTGACAGGGTCAGGGGCCGGGAAACAAATACCATATCCAGTTCTTTGGTGTCCTTACCACATATCCTCCTTCGTTTGCCGATCGCCCAACGGTGACTTTGAGATCAAACGACCCATCGGTCCCTCTGCCCGAACCAATCTTCCTCGACGTGCACGCACGAATTGCCCGAATACTCGAGGTTAGTGGTATTGGTGCAAAAATAGGAGAAGCTCTGGCCCCTTTGGACATCACCGACATCGCCCCAGACGGATCTACAGACTTGGGCACTCTGTTATCCCGCAGGTTACTAATGGATATCTAGGCGTTTCGCGAGGGCGACACGACCCGCCTGCGTCTGATTGATATCTAGAAAGACCAAGAGTACCTCGCGAGATATAATTCCAAATCATAATCAACGTAGTTTTAGAGGCTACCATCATCAATCCCTCGGACGAGTCGAGTCGGCTTTTAGAAATACTCGGGCTAACAAGTCGCCGCTGCTTATGCAGGACGATGCAACTCCTTCATCCAAACAAAAGACACTTGATTGGTGGCGGACAACCCACTTGGGCCACCATGAGTTGATATAAAGAGCAATGATTCCCGCGGTGGTGGCGCAATGCGGTCATCGATACGTGTGTCTTGTCAAGCCATCAGGAGAGAGGCTTTAGTCTCTTGAACATCCAAGGCCAACAGTCCGCTCCGTGATACCTTCAACGCGCTAAATGAACTTAAGTGCACATAATACCCGTTGAATCCCGCCAAGATGAAATTCTCACATATTTTCACATTTCTCCTTTCCTCCACGCTCGCACTGGCAGCTGACCCAGCCAACTGCAACACATCCGACAAGAAGCGCACCGGCGCCGACTTCGTCCTCCGCGAAAAGCCCAACAACCCCAACGTAGCCTCCCTATCGAGCTACTTCTCCGGCAAGGGCAAAAAGGTCAGCGTTGCCGACGTCTTCAACGATGGCAACCACAAGATGACGACCAACTCAGCGGGCCACAAGGTGTGGGAGAGCAAGCCTGACTTCGACGACCTCAACACGGCGAAGTGGGTGCCGCAGGGGATTTCTTCGACGGCCGATGCCCTCGACGTCGGTGTTTACCAGGGCAAGGATGGGTGGGTGGTGAGCTGGCATGACGAGGGGGATACGAGCGTGAGGGTTACGTTTGTCGACAAGGCGACGGACAAATACCGCCATGTGCTCTTGGTGTATCCCCATGCCGCGGATAACTTTAGGGAGGTGCCTGTCCATGCTGGAGGCGTCATGTGGTACGGCAACACGCTTTGGGTGGTCGATACGAAGAATGGAATCCGCGTGTTCGACCTCGATAATATCTGGCAGGTCGAGGACGGCGACGGCGTCGGCAAGAAGAGCGGCGGCGGCTACTCGGCTCGCGGGTACAAGTACGTCCTGCCGCAGCTCATGTGGTACGAGTGGACGCCCAGCTTCAACTTCCAGTTCTCGTACATCTCCCTCGACAGGAGCAGCACGCCCGACAGCATCCTCATTGGGGAGTACCGCGCCGATAGTGCGGTGTATCCCATCCGCATGGCTAAGTGGGATCTCGACTACACGACGCGAAGGCTCAAGACGGACAGCAATAGCTTGGCAAAGGGGACTTGGGCTTATTGTGTTGATATCGAGCGCATGCAGGGCGCGGCGGCGGTGGACGGCAAAATCTACATCTCGAGGAGCAACGGGAAGAATACCAATGGCGATGTCTGGGGTTGGATGCCCGGGTCATCAGCACACTTGAATGCTGGGATGTTGCCACCGGGACCAGAAGACCTGAGTTACGATAAGAGAACAAAGGAGATGTATACGGCGACTGAGCACCCAGGCAAGCGATACATTGTCAAGTTTAAAACGAGTCAGGTCAAATTTTAACTTGGAAGATTATTGATGTTATCATATAGCGACCCATCTCACCAGCGGTCGTAGGCCTTGGCTTCCAGCATCAGCCTCAGTCAGGGCATCATTGACTATTTGACTATCAGTCGTCTCATGGACTGTCTTTTCCTTCGAAAATAGCTTTTATACAATAATACATTTATTTCATTCCATGGTCATCTCACGTTTCCCAGTACAGCGGCCCGCCTCGCCGGCAAAACAAGACGAAGGAGCTATATCATCACAGAGATGCAAATCAAGAAGTCATTTATCCGCCTTCGATTCGGATGAGCCGTCTCGACGGCGCAATTCCCCAAACCCCACCATTAATCACGATGCTCGGAAATGATTTGCCAAGATGTAAATGCACCCCGGACAGCCATTCCGGGAGAGCCAGATCAAGCAAGACGCGGAACTCGGAACGGAATCAAGCTGACACCTGCTCCAATTTGTGATTTCAACCAGCTTTTTCTTCTTCTTCTCCAAAAAAAGGGCCAATTGATTGCTTCACTTCTCCTTCTCTCCCCCATCTCCACGAAAAGCTCCTCTCCAATCCCCCCAACCCATCCCGTCGTCGCATTCATTCCCTCTCTGGCCCCCTTCATGCTTCTCGTCCCCAAAATGGCCGCCCGTGTTCTCCTCGCCGCGCTCTCTCTCACCGCCACCCTCGCCGTGGCCGAAGACCTCGAGTGGTGCGGCGACGCCCGCTACTTCCCCTCCGAATACACCTGCTTCGACGACTCCTTCCTCTGCCCCGTCCTCTTCGGCCTGCCCAACCTCCCCTGTAGCGGCGGATGCTACGCCAACCAGATGTACTCGTGTGATGGCGGCTCCCTGAAGCTGCGCGGCGAGCAGAAGAAGCCGTTCATCCTGACGACGGCGTCGAGCAGCCACCACGTCGACGGGCTCGTGGTGAACGCCTGCGGGAATTATTTGGCTATCGGGACGGGGGCGAGGGAGTGTGCGCAGTGTCCGGCGGATGCTGGGGTTGATTGTGAGGAGTACGGGAAGAAGTGTGTCTTTTTGCCGGATGGCGAGATGGTAGGTTTGACAACGTCTCAAGACCGTTATTTCAAAAGGGGAAAGAAAATAGAAGAAGGGAAAAAAGAGCTGTTTCTCTAATGACTCGAGTTAGGCTGTTGATCTTCCCGGAGGACAATTCTGGTACATCAGCCCCGACGACGGCGCACTCATGTACACCAAGGAAGGAAACCCTTCCAGAAACTAATCGACCGCTCCGAACCAGGCAAG
>JUDQ01000139.1:2427-50429 GCA_000812075.1 Scedosporium aurantiacum
TATCTACTTTAGTTAATAAGCTTTCTAAGATTAGGAAGTTAGGGAAGGTATTCTACTAGTTAGACTATCCCTAATCCTACTAATATATAAAAAGACTAATAGTATTAATATTATTATTTATAATATTGATAATATTAATTACTAAAGCTAAAGCTTGGGAAAATAAAATATAAAGGGCCTATAATAATAGGAAAGTAAAAGGGGGGCCTATTCTAGACTTTAACTATTAATTAATATAAGCTATTAGATTTATTAACTTTTCCTACTTTTAAAAGTAAAGTTTTTATAAGATAATAATATAATTAATTTTATATATAAGTAATTATTAATATATTTAACTTTATAATTAATTAACTTTTTACTAAGCTAATATTTAATATAAATTATTTAATTTAGATAGTATTAAGAAGCTAGTAAAGAATAAGACTTAAACTATTAAGTTAAGTTAATCTTAGTTTATTAGTTATACTATTAATAATATTATAGAATAGTATTAAGTAAGTACTATAAATAATAAATAATATTATATTACTAATAAAATTAACTATCTAGAACTATACTTAGCTCTTTAGAAGGGTACTATTAATAAATATTATATTAATATTTATATTAGTTAAATCTACTACCATCCTAAATTAGTAGTACTACCCCCTACTAGAAACTTAGAGTTAGAGTATTTAGTAGTTATAAGAGATAGGATTTAGGATTCTAGTTAAACTAGGAAGCTAACTTTTAAACTAATTAATAATACTTTATAGTTAATAGAAGTAAGATATAACCTACTATAGTTACTAGTATCCTAAATCTAGGATCTAAGTATTAATAATACTTACAACTTCTTAACTATATATTATAAAAGGTATAAGGTCTAGAATAATCTAGTAAAGTTATATAAGGAGAATATACTATAAGCTAAATAAGATAAAATTATATCTCTTACTACTATTAACTATTACTACTTAAATATTAGAAAGTTATATCTTAAGTTTAAAGCTATAGCTAATTACTAGGCAATTAAGGGTGTTTTTAATATATATATAACTATACCCTACTTTATAATATTAATATTACTAACTAATACTTAGTAGATATAAGAGCCTATTTAGCTAGGCTTGCTATATATTAATTAGATTCTATAATACCTCCTATCTACCTATTATTTTTAGTTTTAGTACTACTTCTTATTTAAGTCTAGCTATTAGTAGTTTTATAGTTTTATTAGAAGTTCCTAATAGAGATATCTTTATTACTTAGTTAGTAGATACCTTCTTATATTATTAGTAGTAGAGGGCTATATAGCTAATATAATATATAGATAATATAAAGAGTAATTATTAATATATATATTAGTATTTATTACCTATAGGGGGCTAAGTTTACTACTACCCCTCTATTAGGAAGATAATATAAAGTATTTATTAGTAGGGTTTTAGTAGACTATTCTTAGCTAAATTTAAGCTTTAGATACTATAATTTTAGATACTATAACCTTAGATACTATAATCTTAGATACTATAACCTTAGATACTACTAGAAATTTACTTACTTTACTTACCTAGAATACTACTATTATAAATACTTTAATAATTATAAATCTAGGAAGTAAAGTATCTATTATCTAAACTAACTATAAGTCTTTAATTAAGGGAACCCCTACTTCTTTAATATCACCTTCTAGCTTAGTAAGAGCTATAGTAGGAAATACTAAGCTCTATATAACTAGCTTAACTAACCTTCTCTAGGTTAGCTTTATAAGCTAACTAATTATTCCCTCTTTAATACTCTCTTTACTTACTATTACCTAAACTATTATAACTCTTATTATATTAACTATTATTATTACCTAAATTGTAGGTCCTCTCCTTTATTAGTCTTTTTAAGTTAAGAAATTATAAGTTTTATTTCCTAAGTTAGTTAGTTATCTTAAGTATAATATACTATATAGATATAAGCTATTTATTTTATTATATTTATTCTAATTAGTATCTTTACTTATAAAGGTTATACTTATAAAAAGTTATAAAAAGAGTAAAGTAATATTTTCTTAGCTTGTAAAATAATAGTAGGTACCTATACCCCTGGGCACTATATTAGTACTTACTACCTAAATATCGCTTTTATACTAAAAAAGTAATCTAGCTTCTATATAATAAATTTTATTTATATTTAAATTTAAAAAATTACTTTATTTAATAGTTATTTTATAAATATAAAGTAAATTCCTTTAAAGATTTAATAACTTTATTTCTAAAGATAAAATTTTATTACCTTTATACTTCCTAGTAAATCTACTATATAAAGTAATACTAGTATAAAGTAATATTTAGGTAGTAGATATAGAACTCCTTATACTTATTCTATATACTACACTAATACTAAACTTAGATAATCATCAATATATTAAAATATAACAATTATAATTAACAATACCTCCTAAGTATTTTCAAGCTATAGAAAATAATACTTTAATTACTAGGATAGTTAAAGTATAGAAATCACAGAAACCCAGGCCCAAGTTATAAAGGAGATTTAATATTTATATTTAAATATTATAAATTATCTAAACACTTAGACTACTAAATTGGAAATCATTCCTAATATACCTACTACTTTCTTCTTCCTTTCCTTCAACCTTAGTAGGCTATAGAACTATAGTAGTAAATAGCTTTTAAACTAAATATTTATAAAAATAGCTCTAAAAGTAGAGAGGTAATATAGATACCTACTATATCTAATAAAAGTAGTAGCTAAGAAGCCTCCTCTATCCTATCACTAAAGTAAATATAACATCTATACCAACCTTTAAATATTAAATAGACTTTAAAACTAAAGTCTATATAAAAATCATCAACCCTCTTAATTAAAGTATTCTAATACTTAAACCTCTAAGTTCTCTACAATTTAATTTCTTTTAAAAAGTTTATTTTCTCTTACTACTAATATCTTTAGTACTTAAAATAGTCTCAGGAAGTTAGCTATAGCTAGTTATTAGATAATATATTACCTATCATATTATATTTTACTATTAAACTAGAAACTAAAAAGTAGAACTTTCCTATTCCTAGATTAATTATAATATCCCTAACTTCTAGTACTTGTTAATATTAGACTTCTAGTACTTGTAGAATTATAAAATAGTTAAACTATCCCACATCTAGTTAGATATTAGTAATAAATAGATATCAATTATATATCCCCTTTTAATAGTTATTTTACTTACCCTCTAATCTCCTTCTCCTTACCTTCTCTATATTATTATATATTATTATATCTATTCTTAATCTAATTTCAGCCTAGGATAGAGCCCTAATATAATATTCTACTCTTTAAAAATAAAAGCTAAAAGCAAAATACTTTCAAGTTAAGCTTAAATCTTAATAAGGATAAATAACTTCTTTAACTTTAAGAAATATCTCTTATATATAAGTACAAATTATATAGTATACTTTATCTTAATATAGTAATTAAAGGTAAGCTAGAGATAAAAGTAGATATATTCCTTAGTATCTAATCTTAGCTAATATCTATAATTAGAGTTTAAGATACTATTATAGATTAAAAGTTCTACTATAATAAGATAAAGGACTTTAATACTAACTATAACTTTATATAGTCTTTTCTTATAGGTATATATATTATTATTAACTATACTAAGATCAGATTTCTTAGCCTTTTTTTATAGAGAGTAACTTATAGAGGCTCTAATTATAAATATAAACTTAACTCTAATAACTTTAATAATACTAAGTTTTATCCTTAGGGACCTCTTATACCTCCTAACTTTAATTCTAATTTATATTCTAAGGAAGAGGCTCCTACTATACTATATATACTATATAAGGAGGACAGCATTAAGGTAATTTCAATTACATTAGGTAAAGGTAATATATATAGCTTTCTACTAAGTAATAACTTTATAGATATAGATAAGGGTATTTCTTTTTAAGATAGAGAAAGTAAAGGCTTAAATAAATTAGAAAGTCCTTTTAATCTTCTCTTCTAGATAGTTAGGTAAGAAGACTAAGGTTTTAGAGCTGTTATATTAGTTAAGAAATAAAAGTATAAAGAGTTTAATAGTAACTAAGACTAGGACTAGGGCCAGGATAGCTATCAGTAGAAGTAAAAGTAGTAATTCTAACTTAGACCTATCTTTAGTATTACTATAGAATATAGCCTAGGTTAATTAAGTATTAGGTCTTAGATATCTTGAGCTAAACTTAATTTATTAGTTTATTTTAGTAGTCTTATAATATATTTATTAATTTAATTTTCTATTTCTCTCCTAAGTAAGAAAGTATACTAGCTTTAACTTAATATCTTTCTATATTTAACTATATTATTACTAGGTTAACTTAAATATATAAAGTTTAAATAATTAAGTCTAGGATAAGGTAGAGTGATAGTCCTAGTCTTAGATAGAGGATGAGAAATAAATATAGATAGTATAAATAGAGAGGCCAACCTAAATATTTTAATAAGGCTAGCTATATACTTAACTCCTATTAGTTTATAGAAAATAGTATAATAATAAAGTATTATATTTACTTACTATAAACACATCTTATTAAGAAAAAGTTTAAGGCTAGGGCTAATATAAAAAATAGATATTTTACACTATTAAGACTACTACTATCAACTATTATCTAACTTATCGCATATACTACTACTACTAAGAAAAGTACTAGCTATAGTATTAATAATTAGGTTAATATAGATAACTACCTTAAAGTAATAGAGCTCCCACTATTTTAAGTAGAAGCTTAGAATACTATTAAATTTCTAAACCCTATATAGTATAATAAGGCTCTAGAGACAGTATAGAAGGAACTTATAAGAAGAATAGACTTCCTACTTCTAGTATACTTATAAGTCTCTATAGAGTTTAACCCTAATATATCTAATTTAAGACAATAATACCTTCTAGACTAGTCTACCTATAGGCAGGCAGCCTCTAACTTCTATAAATATAAAAATAGAAAGAAGTAAAATATACTAATAAAATAATAATTAAATATTAGGAATATTTAAGTAGATACCCTCTAAATCCTTCTAGTAGCTAGTTGCGATTAATCTTATTAGGAAGTCTTTCTATACATATATATATTTATAAATAAGGATAGGCTTACTGCCTAGTCCTATACCTTAATAAAGTTAAAGCTAGGACTTAGCTAGTTTACTATTAATTATAATAACTTTCCTATCGAGTGTAGACAAGAGAGAATTTCCCTAACAGGGTTTAAGAAGACTAATAGGAGGAAGACAGTGAGAAGGTAGATATAGTAATGTCTTAGAGGTAGGATTAGCTTACTTAACTGATTTGCTAGCTTATTTAGTATAAAGTAGAGGAGCTAGTCTTTAACTATTTATTAGTTAAAATCTAAATTAACTATTATTTTATATAAATTTACTATTTACTATTTTATTCTTAATATCTACTTTAATAGTATATTAAGGTTATAGATATAGAACCGGAGTATAGGCCCTATAATTCCGGCGCGGTATAGAGCTAGCTAAAAAAAAAATAAAAAATAAAAATAAAAAAATAAAAAAATAAATACTATAATTAATACTTAAAAAGAGGTAATTAAAAGATCTTTACTTCCGAAGTAGAAATTAAGACTAGTCAAGAGCCATCATCGCAAATCTTTCAGGCCTTGAGCACCATCTCTCACTTATTTTTCAGACTCTCGGTCCTAGGAGATTTTAGTATACTATCGTAAGCTAGCTATAGTATTACTGAAAATGCTCCTAGACCTACTAGACTTCTAGCTAGAGCTTAGTATTAGGGTACGGTATAGGCAGTTAAGGAAACATTGTCATAGGTTAGGTTACAAGGCTACTACTACTAGAAACCTTAACCTTTAATAATATAGTATGTAGGGCCTAATATACTAAGAGGTGGCTTGAATTTATTCGATAATATATAGCTACTAGGACCTTTAACACTATATTCCTAGGACTTAAAATATTAATTTCCTAGGGGAATGTTTACTACTAGGAACTTTAATACTATCTTCCTAGAACCTAGAAAATTTATTTCCTAGAAATATTTACTATTAAGAATCCGAAATATATATTACTAAGAGAAATATACTTATAGGAGCTTCTATATAGGCATCTTAGAAACTAAGTAGTTATTTTCCTAGGATATTTATTTCCTAAGAACTCAAAGTATATATTACTAGGAGAATGCAGCTTATAGGAACTTTAAAACTATATTCCTAGGAGCTGGAAAATAGATTTCCTAGGAAATTTTTATTAACCTACTACTAGAACCATGTTCCTAGTAATTAGAGGAAGTGTTGTCTAAGAACCTATAGAAGGCTACTACCTATTTCCTAGGAAATGTTTATTTTAACCTACTAGAACTACATTCCTAGAAATTAGAAGTAGTGTTACCTAGGAACTTAAAAAAGGCTTTTACTTTTCCTAGGAGCTAGAGGATAGATTTCCTAGAAAATGTTTATTATAACCTATTAAAACTATATTCCTAGAAATTAGAGGAAATATTACTTAGAACCTAGAGCTAGGGGCCCTACCTTTCCTAGGAACTAGAGAATTAATTTACTTCTTTCCTAGGAGCTGGAAGATTATAAAACTTAAAAAAGAAAAGAAAAAAGAAAAAGAAAAAAATTCTTAGGAAATAGAAGATTAAGTTACTTGAAAACCTAGGTTTAAAAATAAGGGGGATCGATTTTCAATTAGATTATTACTAGGAAGTTAGTAGGTTTAGTTAGTAATATATTTATACTTTCAGCATACTAACTAAAGTAAACTACCTTTACTTATTATTTTCTATATTCTAGCCTTACTTATACTCTCCTCACTATAGCCTCTCTATTCATTATCTTTATCACCCTTATTATACTCCTTACCACTATCACTAGCCACTTCCCAAATAACTTCTCACTTTACTTTACTACCACATAGCTATACCTTAACATTACTAATTAGAATAGTAGGTGCAATAGCAATTCTATACCTACTATAAATAAATGCCTTTATAGTAATACTAGCAACTTCATTACCTCAGCTACCTAGTATATCAGCTGTAAGTCTCCTAAAGATCTTATAGCTACTTATACTATACTAAAACTTAATTATAATAAGTTTAATACTCTAATGGAGATTACTAAAGCTAAGTTTCTACTATTAAGTAAAAATACAACTAGTACTACTTAGTAAATAGAGATACTAAGAGAGATATATAATACTAAAAATAAAGAGAGCAATAAGGGAAAATACTATAAAGAGGGCAAAAAGGGTAAATAAGATAAAGAAAGTAGTTAGAGCTAAGAGGAAGGTAATAGTAGGCTAGTAATAGGTAGTAAGATTAAAATCGCAGTTAGCACTATCATAGTATTTAGATTTATTAGTATATATATTATCATAAGGAGGAAGCTTAATGTAAAGAAGAAATTAAAGTCTTTACTAGAAGCATTTATAATAGGAGGTTTAGGTTAGGGGCTAATATTATTAGAGCTCGAGTAGCGCCTCTCTAGGCAACTCTTTAGAAGAAGATACTATAAATTTAATTATTATATATACTTAAAAGTTTTTTTTAACATTAGTGTTTAAGTATATATATCTCTCTTACTCTTATAAGTCGAGGCTTAAAGACAAGAAATTAAACCACTCTACTAATAATTTAAAGGTTTATCATATAAGGGCGAGGATAATATATAATATTAGACGCTGGTAAATTCTAAGGACTTTAAAAATATTAATACTATAAACTACTTAAGTTATAGCTTAAGGCTTGTGCTTACTAATCTATCTCTTTATTATAGGCTATAGGATATTCTTGCTGTTAAGTAGAGATATAACCAGTCTCTTAATTATAGCCTTATCTACTAATATCTATACCTTCTCATCTATAAAATCAATACTATAATATTCTTCTTTCTTAAGATCCTATATTAATTCCACTAGCAGTCCATCCCCTCTAGGACAGACCTCAATACTCCTAATTTTGCCTACTAGTAAGATCTTATTAGCAAACTTAGACAGAGGTCCTTATTATTCTTACTCCTAGACCTAACTATATTAATTTTAGATAAATTTAATACCTTTAACATCAAACACCCATATTACCCAAATACAAGCCAATAGAGTCTTTTTCCACTTATGTCCAGACAACTAATTAGAGGCCTACTTTCTTTTCAAAGACCGGCCAGAGTAGAGAGCATCTTTAGCTTCTCTCTTTACTAATAGTAAAATCTTATATAAAGTAGTTTAAAAGTTAAATATGCAAAAAGTCTTAGATTTAGATTAGTAATAGTAGCTTAATAATAGTTAGTCGATTATAAATAAAGAAAATACTATTAAGTATTTAATATTTAGTAATAGGCTCACTCTCTAGGAAGTAGTCCTAGTCCTAATAAGCTTAGCTTAGGATTAGAATCTATTTAGTAATAGCTTTCCTAAGGAGTTAGTTTTTAGAGAAGCAACTAGTATTAAATATTTACTAGGGAGAAAAGTATTATCTTCTTATAATATAGAGGTTTTAGCTTGAGTTAAGAAACTACTATTTAGTAGTAGCTTTTAAAAGAGAGTAGCTTTAGGTAGAGTAATTAGTACTAGAAGTTAGTTACTAGTTAGCTAATTATTTAAAGAGCTATAAGAAATATACTAGTTATTATCTTAGGGGCTATTAAATATTAGTATATAGATAAGATTACTACCTAGTAAAGAAGCTCTAAGTAGGGTACTATAAAAACCATATAAAGCTAGAGTAAACTTAATACTATACTCTAAGAGTTCTTCTCTCCAGCTATTAAAAATATTATATAAAGATAATATATCTACCTAATTTATAAAGCTAAAAAGATTAGTCCATAATAAAGAATTCTCCTACAAGTCATCATCAATAGGGTCACCCCAAGATAGTAAGTCTTCTTATAACTTATTAATAGGATTAGCTAAAGGCAAGGTATAGAGATATTATATAGTTATTTCTATTATAGTAGGAAGTAAGTTAGGTAAAATAGAAGAGAAGAAAATTAAAGAAAGATATTATATTTCCTAGAAGGTATTTTTTATAATATAGATATATCTAAGAAGTAAAGAGAATAAGGAGGTTTATAATAAGGATGAAGTTATAAGAAAAGAAGACTTACTAAATAAGGTAGGAGAGGAGGGTTTAAATACTTCAAGCTACTATATAAGATATATTAAATACTTTAAGTTTAGCTACTTCTCCCTTCTCTCCTCACTCTCCCTACTTCTATTTTCTTTTAGTTTATATAACAATACTAAGCCACATCTTAATAGCTACTAATCTAGGCTATATAGAGAGAAGATATAATAGATTTAGATCTTGTAATAGCTTTTTAAAGGAGAAAGGCACCTTGCTAGCTATTAGAAGGTAGGGAGATAGGTAAGAGATAAGGTAGAATAAGGTCTCATTGCAGCCTCAGCAAGAGGGAACAGGTCTTGTTGACTACTAGGAGATATAATTTAAGAAGAGTGAGGGCTAGATAAGGTAGAATAAGGTCTTATTATAGTCTCTATAATATAAACCTATCTACTAACATCCCCTCATCCCTTGAGGGAGCCCAACCAGAGTATAGTAGCCACTTGTTAATAACCTTCTTATATAATACCCTTCCTAGCTAATTTATCTAGTTAGTTATTCTCATCACCTTAGCAAGACAGCCACTACTATATTTAAGACCGCAGGCACTAGTATATAGTACAGGATAGAACAGGACTCACATCAACCCCTAGTAGGACCAAGATACATACTATACCAAAAACCATACCTCTCAGTCCTACTAGGGGCCAACATAAGTCCTACTCTATCCTATATTATATACAAGGAAGATCATATTTCTTAGGCTATCTAGAGAGAAATTAAGATAATACTAGCTATTAGCCTTACTACCCTATCTTAAAAAAGGAAGTTATCTAACGCCTCCTAAGCTTTAAAATATATTAGGCTTAGTAAAGGATATAAGCTAGTTATACTAGAGATTTAGAGATATTACCTCTAACTAGACCTAGCCAGGGCTGACTTAGAAGGCCTGATTACTAATAACATTACTACTATTATTAAGATAAGCTTTTATAAATACATAGAACCGGATAATCTATATTTTATAATCTTACACCTCTTATAAGGTAGTGAATAGTATAGCCCTATTAGTATATTAACTACGGGGCTACGCAATTAGTCGAGTATAATATAGCTTAATACTTTAAATAGGAGGAACTCTAAAAGTAAGAGGGCTACTATTTTAAATAGGATCTAGTAGGCTCTATTAAACTCGACGACGCCGGGGTAGTTTTATAGAGGTTAGAAGATGTTAAGGATAGCTGGTAGGTAAAAGGAGGTAGTTATAAGTTTAAAATAAACTTACCTAGTTATATATAAAGCCGCCATCTACTAAGGCTAGTTCTACTATAGTCTATAGTATTATTAAAATATAATAATACTATAGGAAGAATAGCCTATATTAATAAGACCACTCTAAGAATCTAAGGAGACGCGTAATCACGTAATCTAGAAATCGTCTCAGGCACTATAACTTTACATTCGTCCACCTCCAGAACCTAATTAGTATATAAACATAGCTTTAAATTATTTTTATTTTATCTTATTTTACTTATTTTATTTTTATTTCATTCTACTTTTCCCTAAAATATAATATTACTAAATACTTTAGTTTTTCTTTACTTTTTATTTTATTATAGATTGTAAAAGAGACTAAAGATATTTATAGATATCTAAAAGCTTCACTCTAATAGAATATCTAAATAAAATAACCTCGCTAAGTATACTTATATTAATATTTACTTCACAATCTCTCTAACCCATTCAACTTTTTTTTATTTAAAAAAAAAAAAAAAAGAATAAAATAAAATAACTAAAAAAGCAATTTATATATAATAGCTTAATAAATAAATTTCTCTACTCGCGGCTCTACCCCCTCTTTACTACTCGGCTCCTTTACCAAATCTAGTCCTCTCGGCTTGCAGGTCGTCGTCGTTAGATAATAGATATATCTATAATGAGTACTTCAAAGCGTTATTAACACCGATGCGTAGAGCATTATTTATTCGTGCCTACAAATATATTAGCATCTAGACAAGGAGTTTACTAACTGCATTCAAAACAGTATAGGTTAATATAGGTTACAATCTAGTCCTCTAGATTAGCACTTATAGTATATAAAGTCTAAGTTCTTACTTACCATCCTCTAGCTATAATATCCCTAAGAGTAGGCAGACATCTTGTCAATAGCTTCCTAACATCTCTACTCAAAGGCTGGCCGCATTTACTTATACTCCACACCAGGGCAACATAGATTTGCCGCGAACTTAAATAGGTAACTTTTATAAGTCAGTTTGTACCCGATAATTCCCATGGCCCATATATCCGCCCCGTAGTTATACGCTGTCATTTCCCGCTCCGGGGCTAGATAATTAATCGTTCCATAGTGGCCTAGTGTAGCTAGAAATATAGAACCCGGGTAAATAGCACCAGCCAAGCCAAGATCGAGAAGTATAGCTCGCGGTAGCTTAGTAGGTAGTATACCAATATTCTAAGGCTTTATATCTCAGTAGGCCCAGCTATTGTTATAGAGGAATTTTAGACCTAATAGTATCTACTAGAAGACAATTACCGCCTCCATAGACATTCCCCTACATCCCACCAGGATCTAAAATATTAAATCCCAATTCACGTATCAAGCCCCTATAAAAACTCCACTATAAATACTATACCATACAACTCATATATATTTTTACACACCCCCCTAATTCCCGTTCTAATATAGGCTTTTCCTAATCTATATTAAATACGGTACCAATTTAACATTTTTAATCCTTAAAGAGGTATAGATCCGCTTTTTTCAGACATCCGTCAGTTAGTCCAATAGCATAGTAACATATTACATTCTTACTAAATTAAAATACAAACTAGACCTACCCCCTACTTCAGCTCCCAATCAAATTAGCTAAAGTAAACGGTATTATAAGTTCTAAGACAAGAGCAATGTCCTCGAAGGTAATACTACTTAATAATAACGTCTTCCTAGAATTAATAATTTCCTTTAATTGAATAAGTTATCTACTATCTCCTATAGTTGCGAGTAGCTATTATTCTCCAGTTAGACCCCAACCTCTTAGGCTTAGCCTTACTCAGCAGCCCTTGGCTAGGGTTTAAAAGCTAGGAAAGGAAAAAAAGGAAAGAAAAAGACTACTTAATACATCTTAATACTAAAAAATAATATCAAGCTATAAAAATAGCAAGTCTATTAGTAGAAGTTAGTATTATATTTATTTCTCTAGAATTCCCCCTTTCTAATTAAAAAAGAGACTATTAGAAGGTTAGGCCAATAAATAAATAACTACTACCTAATTATTCTCATCACATCACATTTATTCTCCTCCACAAACAAGGCACAAACTAGGAAAGAAGAAGAGACAATTAACTTTAAAGGAAAAATAGAAGATAATAAGACTCACTACAGTACTCTATAGTATTAAGGCATTTAATATAGATAGTTATAACCTCAACTAAGGAGATATAAAGTAGCAGAGACCATACTAACAAAGTCAGAAGTCATGACCTTAAGCTTTATATTATAATTACCTCTTCTTAATCTATTTTTACAATACTATAGTCTTAAAAGGGGCATAGAAGGTTAATAGAAGATAACATCCTATATAATAATAATAGTAATCTTATATAGATTTAAACATATAGAATATTATAGACACTAACCTCTCAGCTTAATAGGTACTAATAGCTAGTAAAATTAAAAGAGAAAGCATATAACATCACATACCAGGGTCACAAGCACAACACAAATCCAGGCCAAGATTTAGTAAAAGATATTTAAGTCTATAAATAGACTAAAATAATATTACCTACTTAGAGACTATAATCAATTATCTTCTAGAAGAATAGAATATAATATTATCCTAGTTACTAATAGTATAGAGCATTACCTATTAACAAACTTACTAATAAAATAGTATCTCCATCTAAGATCATCCTCTAATTTCTCTAACCTTTAAGCTTATTAAATATCTTAGAGGAGAATATACTTTCCTAACCCTTATTAGGATATAATACTAAGACCCTTATTTCTCCTATAGAGTATAAAAGTAGACTACCTATTATAAGGGAAGTAGATAGAAGCCACTATCAGATAGCTTACAGGAGTCTAAGCTAATATCCTACTACTATATAAGAGCTATTTTCCCCAGTCTTCTTCTCTCCTCCTCTTTCCTATATACTCCTTATCTTTACTATCTACTTAAACCTCAGTATTCTTACAATAACTATTATATTAGATATCTCTACCCCCCTTATTTCTCAGTAACCAGATAGCCTACAAGCCTTTTAAAATAAGTACATAAGCCCTCTATACTATCTATCATCAAATATCTTAGCTATCTCTAAATCTCTAGCCTTAGGAGACCAGCCTTTAGTAGTATATAAGAATAATAGTCACAAGCCCTTATCAATAGAGAGTCACAAATAAGTAGCCAGCTTAGTTTAAGAACCTATTAAGGCCCTTATACTAATAGAAATAAGAAGAAGAAAAAGAAGAAGAAGAAGAAGAAGAAGAAGAAAAAGAAAAAAACACAAGCCACCATCTCAAGCCTAGCAAATAAATACTTAAGAGCTCTTAAAGAGAAGCCAATCTCTAATCTTAACTTCTATAAGGCACTAGCTCTCATTCTCTTCCTTAGAGCAATTTAATATTATAAATACAAATATATATTATCTACCTTTACTAAGTAACATAGGTAGTAACTTAGTAACCTACCTACAAATCCTAATACCTCAAGTTAATATTATATATAATAATATTAGTAATTATCCCCAAGAGCTATCTAAGCTAGAGAAGTCTTAAGTATTTAAGATTAGTCCTATTAATATCTATCTTATAAAGTTTACTATTAACTATTCCTCACTAATCACCTACATCTAGTATTATCAAGATCGTTTATAGAAAAGAGAAAATAATCTAAATAAATCCAAATCTATAGATAAGTATATAAAATACTTCTAGATTTTAACTATATCTTAAATTAGTATTTTTATATTATATTTATAAATATAGAAAGAAATAGTACTTATAAGGAACTATTATAATTTAAATACTTTTATAGGTATACTTAAAGATTATAAAAATACTTTTATTTAGGTTTCTACTACTAAGATATTAATAATAATAAAAGAGATCAAAAGGAGAATAAAAGATATATTAGATTAGAGATAAGAGTATAAGTTTAGGATACTAGAAAGTAGCTAAAGAGGATTTTTAAGCTTTATTACTAAATCTAGTACTTAAGAGTGGCTAGCATTTTATATAATACCTATTTACTACTCTAGGGCCTACATCTAAGGCATTAATAACTTCTATATAGAATTTAGATCCTATACTTTACTATTAAAGCTTTATACCAACCTAAGCCAATTATTAAGGTTTCCTAGTAGCTCTACCTAGCTTATAGTCTAGAGTAGTTCTTTCTAACTGCAGTTTAAGCTAGTAGCTATAGTAATTAATTAGTATATTACTACTAGCAAAGTACCCTTAGCAGCACTACTTTCTAGCTTATAAAGCGCCAGCTTACTCTATAATATAATATTATCTAAATACCTTAAAGCTCTCAATAAACTTATCCACAGGTAGTCTATAGTTAAAATAAATAAAGAGATAATATTAAAAGGTTTACTAACCAGCCCAGCTAAAGATACTTACTATATAGAGATCTATTTTATTTTAGAAAAAGCCTATCTTAATATAACTCTCTTATCTTCAAGGAGTTCCACCCAAGGCCTAAGCTATATAGTCTTATAGTAATATAGAATATTATACTATAAATAATATAAGTAAGGAGAGAACTAATATACTAATCTAACCCCTAGATTTGATTAGGACTAGTAATAAAATGACTTCTAAGGTAGTAAGATAGTAGTATATAGTAGTATAAAATCTCCTTATATCTAATGGTTTCTATTTATATAGTAGGAGCTAGGTAGATAGGTTTCTACTATTTATACCCCTACTAGTTTTAGCTTCTATAACTTTTAATATAGTAAAGGTGGCACTTCCCTATAAGCTAGATAGAAGAAGGTAGTTGTAGGGAACTAAATAGTAATGTATTAGGCTTTAATAAAAGTATAAGGGGGAATAGAGTAGGTTAATTATACTAGAACTTTATATATACCCTACTATAGAGAAAGTTTTAATAATAATCTTAAAAGTTCTTATATTTAAATAGCTTACTAGTGTCTTAAGAATAGTATTAGTAGTGCTTATTATATTTAATTTTAATATTACTACTTTATTTACATCTAAAGAGCCCTAGATAATAAGGTACAGCTAGAGGGGGATTTAGTACTTAAAGAAAGTATAATCCTTAAAGGACTATATACCTTCTAATATTACCTCTTTTACTTTATATAAGGTATTAGAGTATAGTATATATAGTATTCCTATTTACTTAAGATACTACTTAATATATATCTATATTGAGGTTATCTATATAAGCTTTTTACTATAAAAGATATATAAAGGTAGACACTTTTAGTTATAGGATCTTAAAGTTAGCTTTTAGAGTACTTAGGGAGGTAGTAAGTTTAGTATAGAGGGGGGATCTAGCTTCTTTAGTAAAATAATACTATAAAATAATAATTTACTTAAAATTAACATTATATATCCTAGGAGGTAATTTTCAGGTAAGGGTACTAGTTTTGATAGCTCTAGTAGAAGCTCTAGTACTAGCAATAGTTTCAGTCTTAGAGACTAGCTAGGAAAGGTACCAAGCTCTAGTATCTAAGTATAGGCAACACTAGCATTAATTATATTAATCTTCCTCTATATAATTAACTCCTTTAATAAGTCTTTATTTAGGTTACTAAAGAGCTCAGTAAGACACCTCCATTCTAGTTATTAGTACTTAACATCTCTAGCTACTAAGCTTAATAGAGAGAAGCCTTATACCTATTTACTAAGTAACTTATTATTTACTTAAATAAAATATATTTAGATAACTACCTTAAGTACTTATCTATTCTACTTTTACTAAGCAGCTCTTTATATATTTTATTTCTTAATATACCTTTAGTAATCTTTAATAAAAGCCTTCTTAATAGTTCTATATTTATACTTTAGCTTATCCTAGAGACACATCAATTCTTAATTAAGTTATTAAAGCTGTTTACCTAGCTTAAGTATAGCTAGAGCCTCTAGTAGAAGCTTTTTAAAGACATTCTCATTAAACTACATTATATAGTTAAAGATAGTAATATATAGAGACTTCATACCACAGCTTAGAAATACATTCTAGAAAATAGTATATATATAAGTATTTTAATAATACCTAGAATAGATTTTATTATATAAATGCTGAGTAGATTAGTTTTAGATTATTTCCTAATAATTTTCTATAATATATTAGTAAATATTTTCTAAGAGGGTTACATATATTATACCATCCATCATCTAAAGATTACTATAGTAATAAATATATAAGAGTAAATTTATTTTAACTTAAATTCTAAGCTTCTTAGAGTTATAGTTAAAGATATTATCTATCATTAGCTTATTTACTTTAATAAAGCCTTCTCCTATTAAGAGAGTCTTCTAAAATACTAATATATATAAGAATTCCTACTTTTATCTTATATAAACTATCTCCTTCAGGATTTTAATTCTAAAAAGATTCTCAGTACACTAATAATCAAGATATTTAATAATACCCTCTATAAGAACCTTAATTAAGATAAAGGTAATAGGGTAGAGAATAGGTAAGTTCTCTTTAATAAAGGTATACTATATTAGTTATATCCTCTTATCTACACCCTTATAAAATTAGAAAAGGACTTATATAGTAAGCTTATCCCTTCTACCATTGTATTTAAGGTTACTAATAATCTAAAGCTTAATATCCTCCTAGCAAAGTACTTTATATATTAGCTCCATCCTCTTATCTGCCACTTTATATACCTAGTATTATTTCTAGTAAGGCTTTATATAAAAGTTAGCAGTAATGTTAATATTGGAATATATGTCTTTAAGGTTATAGTATTTACTATTACTTATTTCCCTCTTCTTAGGCAGACCATATATAAACTTATATTAATAGGTACTAGTAAATATTAAAAGGTAGTAAATATAAACATCATCAATCCAGTCCAGTCTAATATAGAATATTATAATATCTTAGACCTAGTAAAAGTAATAGAGGAAGAGGTGCCTATCTGGGTTAAGCTGATCCTTATATTTCAGCTCCTAATATAAAGTAAAGAGGTCTATAATTTTACTATAGATAAACTCTAAAGTATATTCCTTAAGCTTAGTATTAATATCTTATCCTATATATTTCTTAAATACCTATTATATATATCTCATATATACTTAGATAGAACTCTCAGCTATAATTCTTAAACTTAATTAATAAAGTAAGTATTAGATATAGCCCTTAATTAACTTTTAAGTACTATATAAAAGTATTTTAATATTAGTTCTCTAATCACCATCTTTGATTACTTATATATAGATATCCTATTAATATTAAGTACAGATAATATAGAGCTTTATATTATCAACCTTCAGAGGGTAGATAGGTTAATAGGTGTTACTATACTGGATTGTCCACTGAAGCTCCTTAGTCAGATCAGGCAACTCCTCCTCTAATTTATTATTAATGCCCTACTATATTTCCTATAATAATTTCTTATTAAAGATTATAGTAGTAGAACACTATAGATATATTAATTAAAGGTACTTAGTACAAAATGCATAAAATGCCTACAAGACCTAGAGGATCTTAAAATACAACTAAGCATAAATTCTAGGTAGGAAAATAAGAGTAAAAGTTATATATATAAAGTAAAAATTTTCAAGTGCTTAATTCTATTCTATAGGGTTGATCTTTCTCCTTTACATCTATCTTTATATGATACTTGCCTAGATCCTAGTCTCTAGACTTATATTAGTTTGAGGTGGGCGACTATAGTGTACTTTAAGCTCCAGAATCCAGGCTGACTTGGGGTTCTGAAATTGGCACCCCTTCGCCTCTAAAAATGGCAGTCTGGGCAGCTGCACACGGCTTATTAGTGTTATTGTAAGCTGACCGGCCCGCGAAGACCACCCTTCCTGAGACAGCACGTCCACATTTGTTCCACAGTACACTTGGATTGATGGCTTCTAGGTGCCGTTTACCACATACGCGGCCCACTAGACGATACTCGGGCATTTTTTTAATAGTAAAGCCTGGGATAACACCTGGTGACGGTTCTAGAGTGATGATAGAGAACGAGTCGACTTTGAGCAACATCGATGAGACAGTGGCCAAGGCCTGTGTATGGTTGTATTACTGTAACCTAACTACTTGGATTATCACGAAGCTTATCCTGGCTGGATAGCGGTTTCAATATCCCATTGTGCTTCGAGCAGACAGTGATTCAAAATCGAATCAAAACAAGTCACTGGCGTCACTTGACCGGCCCCTTTCTATTCTGCATGCTAACCAAGATGTCATTAGGCTCGCAACTCAATTCAGGTACCAAGACGGATAGACGGTGACTCCTGCATTTCCCCAAAAAGTAGATTAAAAAGAGTAACCTTCGTCTATCGTCGGTTTTTTGCCATTTGGTAATGACGAGTACGACGTTATCAGCACCAGTTTGAAAGAGTCAACCTCAGCAGTCGTAGGAATGTTCCATCGTAAATTCGTAATCTAATTATCAGGCCAAAATGAAAGTCGCCATCCTCCCCATTGAAAGCGAAGAGTCCGGAACCTGGTGCCATTCCTCGTGTCTAAGACTCTAAAGTGTAGTGCTGACTGCCTGAGAACAGGGATTCACTGCAAACCAAGTGCGGGGGAGTCTTGGAAACGTGTGAATATCCAACCTCCAATCAACCCCTTCCAGGTTGTCATAGCCGGCCTCTTCTACTGCTGAGAGATACGCCACGTTTCAGCGCATGGGTATTGAGGAGTCCTCTTTGGCTTCAACATTTCCGGCTTCTTTGATATCTTCTTTCCTCTCCTGTTTTCCTTCTCCAGCCCCATTTGACGCCCCACTCCCAGTTCGATGGCTGAACATGCCCAAATCATTGGTCATATCTCTATCGGCGTTCGTGATATTACCATCGCCAAGGCTTTCTATACTGCCGTCCTCTCCCCGCTCGGTCTCGCCCTTGTCTACGAAAGCCCGACCGATCGTGTTACACAAGTCCTCGGTTACGGTCCCGATCCGGAGCACGAAGTTGTCAATATCTTCGAGTACGGGGAAGACGCATCGCCACCAGGAAAAGGAAGCCACGTGGCATTTAACGCGCCAAGCCGTCAGGCGGTCGAGGAGTTCCATGCGGAGGCCGTTGGAAATGGGGGAACGTGTAATGGGCAGCCGGGTCTAAGAGAGCATTACGGACCCAGGTATTTTGCTGCATTTGTTGTTGATCCCGATGGATGGCGGCTGGAAGCTGTCTGCAAGCTGTGAACGTCGGCCCGACCCGTTGGTTCATGCTTTAGAACAGTCTTGAGAGCTTATGACAGGCCATGGGCCACGGGTTCATCGGGTGTATTGACGTGGCTATGACGGAATTATGTATCTATATGCGCGGAGGAGTCTTAACGTCACTAGGTGTATCGCCAACTTCTCCCGCTTCTATTTTCAAGCCTATCACTTGCCATAGTATGTGTTGGGAATGCCTCTCAAATATACGTCCTCCGTAGCTGCGAGATAAATCTATCCGGGATAGGGGACATAGTATTCGAACAATATTGCAACATTAATCACTTCTCTCGCAGCAATACGCGCCTAGACTATCACCTTGAGTGGTACTTTTCCTCTAAACAGTGTAAGAATCACGGCACTTCTTTAATATCTTGTCGTTTCTGTTCAAGATGTGACTATTTTAAGCGCCACGGATTCTCGTGGAATGGCTGGTATGTCCGACCTTAGCAAGTTCAGTACGCTCAGTAATGAGGTATGCGGGCGAAGGAAAGTATATCCAAGACCTTTAATGTCGTCTGCATTTAAAGGAACCGCTTTCGCATCTACGAAACGCCTGTCTGTCGATTCAGGCTTCCGCTCGGATCTAACGCTTTCGGAAAACACAAGACGTGGTGGACCTGAGCTGTTCCTCTGATGTCTGTGCGCGAAAAGTAATATAGTCACAACGCTGCTCGAATCACCCCGTTTGGTATAGTAACCGGAAGAGACAATAAAAACCTTCCTTAATCTCTGTGGTAGAAAACTGCGAAATGCGTGGATCGAATATCGTCCGAGGTTCAAATTGTCGTAAACTCTCTCGAGACATCCTTTGACATTACGTCATTCTAGATCTCCACATTCAACCTCATCTCATGTCAAGTTCACTTGGAAGTTCTGGGCTGAGCATCAGCTGTTAAGGTGAGTTGAGACTTTAGCGGAGTAATAAAATCTCCATCTTGCAACTCCCTCTACCATGGTAATGCTAATAAAGTTGGTGGCCCGATTTGATTCCCATTCAAACAATGGAAAACCCTGGTAGGTATCTCGGCGTTTGTTAAGTTCGATTTCCAGGTAGGTTTCCCCAACGCTGACGACAACATCGCACACTAGAAGCAGATATTCGCAAAGTGCTATGTGGACTTTGCCATGGGGATGTCGCGGAACAGACAGCAACAGTAGCAAAATATTTCGTTGCCGATGCGGCTTTCGAACACCCTTTCTGCCGAGTGCCATCCTCTTCGGGCGTCTCCGTCCCCGGCTCCGCGACGCTAGATTCGCGTTGGTTCGTATTGATGCTTTACCGCTGGAATCGAATTCTCAGCCCGAAGATAGAGTTCTATGTCGACTCGTGCTGTACGTTTTCCGCAACAGAACCATTTCTCGGTTCGACAGTGGCCCCTTTCTCTCCTCAAAAGGCTAAACCTGTATCCTCAGCATTCGATGAATCGGCTGGTATTCTATACGTGAACCTCAGACAGACTTTTTCCATCTGGTTTCTTCCGTTTTATAACGCCCCCGTTCGTCTCGTCAGCGTTCTCACCCTTCGAACGGTTGACAAGAGCTGTCTCCCTCAAGAAGGCAACGGGAGACCCCAGAGCCCAGTATACCTCGATATGGACGCTAATGAAGGAAAACTGTACTTTATAGCTCGGCAACAAGACTACTACCAAGTTAGTGACTCCTTGAGGTTGGTGGGGTTGAGGTTTGGGGCTGTTTGTTGGACTGCCATCCAACTCTTCACCACCGGAATCATCGTTGGACTTGGGCTTGTTTACCTCCCGTTTTACTACTGGCTGTGGCCGAGTTGGAGGGTGCGATCAAGACGTATACTTGAGAAATCAACATCAACGTCGTAAATTCCAGCCGATTTTATTCTTGGGTTTTTTAAGGATGTTTCGAAAGAAAGGGTAAGGGACGGAGAATGAAGTTCGAAAATTGACGTTAAGGCGCACTTGTTGGCAGCTGTTGGGCTCTGGTTGGAACCCCTCCTTTGGAGGTGGTTTCATGATCCCGAAAACAAGTTGGAGACTGGAGAGTTACGCGCTCTTTTGGAAGAATAACATGACCGACGACCTTGGTATTCTCGTTCTAGCCCGCAATGCCACTCATGGAACTACCTACGGAGCTACTCATTTTTATCCTCGACGACTTGGGTTCTGATTTCTTCCGCCACAATATTCGTTACCTCACTATTTCCAGGCAATGGTATCAGCTGGCCTGGCAAATCCTGGTGCGGGATCTTCGCCTGACCGCCCAGTCAGTCAACAAACTTGCCCACAATGACGAGCTTTTCCAGCGATGCCGACCCTACATCGTCGCGATCGAACTATTTCCCAACGGGCTAGAAGATTGTAGCACGTTGAACCATCAAGACAATGAATGGACTCTCCAACTCAACTCGTCCCTGGCAGTTCTAGCTGCCAAACTACAACAGACCCCCAGCCTCCGATATCTGAAGATTAGAGCGGGACCAAAAAACCCTGGGCTGGGTCCACGGCGCTGGAGCTACCTGACCGTAGCACCTCTAGCGGGCCTGCTTTCTATTCATCATCTAACTTCACTGGAATTTGACACTGCGGGCTCTTTTCCCCAGAGCCAAGAAGGAGATTCCAATACGCATCTGTGCTCCTTGATTAACTCTCTCCTGCCATCTCTCCAACGACTTCGCTGTCGAATGGACAGCGTGTGTGAAAGGTTATTGGATCCTCCGAGTTCGAAAACGAGACTCAAACTCGAGGATCTTATTGTCAATTTGAGCCTCTCGGGGCCTTCGGCAACCTTTATCGCATATCGTTATCCCAAACGCTGCCACTACGTTCCCGACGGGGATTTTGCGCGGTTGAGGGAAAGAATCGAGAAGCAGGCTGTGGCACTGGCGTGCCGACTTCAGAACCCGCGTGTCGTTAGGGTGTTGTCGCACGAGTTTTCATCCCTAAAGTTGACCTGTTTCGACGCTGTTACAGGACGTCGGATGTGGCTGAAGGATGGATCAAGTTGGGACGCTGATGGGATAGTACTAGATAGGGACGAGAATGAGACAGTGGACGACACGGACCACTTTGACAACAACGCTCTTGTTGAGCAAGGAATTAGTATCTAGTTTCCATTTCTTCGGACTTGGAGAACATGAATTGTATAAAAATCTCAACCCTAGTCCCGTGTGAGTGCACATCAATCAATAATGGTGACCGCGAAGCCCGAGACTTGGGTCTCGGGGCAATTCAACCTGGTCTCGATCTTGTCCACATCATAGGATCAGTGGTCTCTCAGGTCTAGAGAGATCTAAATAACCTCGCGATATTTTCTGCCTATGCGGCTATGATACTCCCACTCTCGGCAGCTCCTAGCTGATGTCGAAGGGAGCAGAAGTTCCGAGAGGATACACCTTAGTGCTCTGTTGCCGACCGACCTACTGCTGAGGGCGCAGTTACTCGCTGTAACAGCAAAAGAAGCAGAGGGAGTTTTGTGGGATGGCATCCATGATGTCGTCCCTCGGGTACTACTCTTGAGGTTGTTTAAATGTCATACAGTCACCTATCACTCGAATCAATTTTAGAATCAGCATTTAGTCGTTTGCTCTCTCGAAGCTAAAACGAGGCCCGATTGCCGAGACCGTTAATTCCAGTGTCCAATTTTCAACTCCTTTTCCCCAGCGATCTGTCCGTGTCTCCTCATCAGGGTTCTTTCAGTATTGTTCCCTCTGAGTCTCTGACTGTGACGTAGAGGGGCGAAAGCGAAGTGTGTGGTTGCTTTTCGAACATATGAAGCATGTGGCCTTTCATACGGGGGGCTCGAGGCCTGCTCTTGCAATGGATTTGGATCTATTGATATAATGTTTCTATAATATCCATGTCTACGTTCCAGTATCCACTAGCGCATCGACGCCACGAAGTAGTCGACGAAGAGAAAGCCCGCACAAAGGACACCAACCAAGGCTTCCGCGACGCATGTTAAGATACTCTTGGTTATATGTATATATTGAAATCAAAGGCATCATCATGAGCTATCAATTTAATCGGCTGTTTTTCAATAGCCTCATGTAATTGCAGGACAAGCTCATAACTGGCTTGGCGGAATTCCGCCGTCTTCTATGTCGCACAGCATGGTGAGACAATGATCATGGAAATAGGTATTTATAGTGCCCTTGGAAGCCAGTTACGAATTTTATCTTCTCTTCCAACATTATTCCCGAACAGTAATATTGATACTCTATCCAGACCAGATCGATGAGTCTTCCCACCGTCTTTGTCTGCGGTGCAACTGGCACCCAAGGCGGCGCCGTCGCCCGCCATCTCCGTGCCAAAGGAGCAGAAGTCCACGCGCTCGTCAGAGATCCATCGTCCCCTAATGCCAAGGCCATCGAGTCCCTCGGAGTGAAGACCTGGCATGGTGATTTCGACAACGAAGAGGCCCTCAAGAAGGCCATCGCAGGCTGTTCTGCCGTCTTCCTCAACTTCATGCCTGATTTCACAGATTTCAGCGCCAACCTGCGCCAGGCCAAGTCCATCCTCTCGATAGCGAAAGACGCCGGGGCCAAACACGTAGTCTACACGAGCGGTTTCGGCGCCGGCGTCGCGGAAAAATTACCAAGTTGGGATCCGGAAGGGGTCATCGCTCTGATACTCGCGTCGAAGAAGGATATCGAGGCAGAGGTTCGTGCGGCAGGACTCAAGTATTGGACCATCTTGCGTCCGGGAAATTTCATGGCCAACTACATCGAGCCATTCGTGAGGATGTACGCCCCGCTTGTCGAAAAGGGGACGTGGTTCACGGCGCTCGACGAAGCGACTGTTCTCCCCATGGTCGACACCGAAACCATCGGCGCCTTCTCGACGGCGGCACTTCTTGATCCGGAAAGGTTCCATGAGAAAGAAATCAACTACGCCGATGAACCGATCACCCTCGGAGAGATCTTGAAGAAATTGTCTCGGGTGACGGGGCGCCAGTTACGAGCTGTGACTCTCTCGGAGGAGGAAATTCATGCGCAGAGCGAGGCCAACCCATTCATTGCGGCCGAGTTAGTCATGCGGCATATGAATGACCTTGTCGATATAGAGGAGGTGAAGACGTGGGGGATCCCGCTGAGCACATTTGATGCGTTTGTTGAGAGGGAGAAGGCTCGAGTTCTAGACACTTATGTCAAGTCATCCTAAGAGGTAGCACCATGAGAAGTATGTGGTTTTCCGAAGCTTCTTGGTAGGGGGGTATATTGCAACTAGTAGAGAGAGCCAACCTGGCTAAGATAAAATGTACAGAATGTCAGACATGGTGAGGTCAATCTTCAAGTTACTCCTCCTTTCCCTTTCCCCTTCCCTTTTCAATAATAGTTGCCTCAAGACCCTTCGTAACTAGCCATTTAGCAAGCAAAACATGCAACCATCCGCCAATAGAGGTTTCAATCATGACCGACTTGGCATCTTTCTTCCTCCACATCCAAGTCTCGTTCACAAACACAACTTCATCACTGGATCCACCCTCCACCTCCTCAACTGCAGCAATAATCAAAGCGCCAATGCGTTCGCCCTTGTAACTCGCCGGAGGGTCGCCGATACACTCGATCCTTTCGGAAGCACGGCCCAGCCCCTTTGGGGAACCGCCGCGGTGTGTGACTCTCCAGATACCGTTGGCGACGTCTCCAACATGGAAAGCAAGGTTATTGATCCAGTCGGCGTCAAAGGTGCGCTTAACCTCAGGTTCCTTCAATGCTTTGTGGATGAGCGACGCCTGTGGGGTGTGGCTGAAAGCGATTTGCACAGCACGTGAATACGCCGTCAAAAGGTCGGATGATTTCGCGGATGCGGGATCCTGCGATAGGGCGGATGCAGGGTACTTGAGTGAGCTTATTTTAATAGGATCCGAGGTGATTCTTTCGTAGGCGAGGACCCAGTCCGAGTCGTCGGCTGCCACATCTTCCGGCAGGGACACCGGTTTGGCGATGGACGAAGGGATGGCGGCGGTAAACGAGCCTGAGGGTGAACGAGCGCGGCGGCCCGCCGTAGATGAGGTAGATTTGGAGACGCGCGCGTTGAGAATGAGGAGGTAGGTTGTTGTCACAGCGACGGGGAGCAGGGCGAGCGCTGCTATCGTCACTGACGTTGATGGACGAGACAGAGCGAAGGTCATTTCTAGTCCTCCCTCTTAAAGAGACATAGACGATGAAAACTCGGAATATTTTATAACTTTTAGAGGATGCAAAGAGATCCAAAAGGGGGCAGGAATAAAGATGGGACCATGAAATGCCGACTTGAGGGGATAATTGGAGAATATAACATGAAGTACTTCGGAGAGAAACGAAAAGGCGATGATGTCAACTTGCTGACAAGATCCCTGCAAATTGGCAAGGTTCAGATTCGTTTACCTCGCATTCATTAGTGCAAATGCAACGCTGATGTACAAAGTACACTGAGCATAACCTTTCTAGTGCTATAAATGTAATTAGTGTTACAACTTACGACCGCCTAATTCCGATTTTAGCACCTTCGAAAAAACTAAGGGTATCATTATTGATTGCGCTTGAGATAACCTATATACACTGTAATCTAACCTCGGTGCAGAAGAACCAAAAGGCTTCTCAGACACTGTGACCAAGGCCTTAACAATGTGATCAAATGTTCATCCTGCTCCGGCTCCAGTCCTTGGGATGCAATGTGGACGAGTCCTTACGACACTGTATCATTGTCCCACATCTTCCTATAAGAACTATGGAGACTTCGTGGGAGCGGGCGATGTCTTCTGCCGTCGCAGAGCGAAAAAGGCGGCGGTAGCGATCAACAAGGCGCCGCCGAGGCCAACGCCGATGCCCACGCCGATCTTCCACTTGCGTTCCCGCTTCGCACACCGATCGGACTCATAAATCTTAGTCTTCTCCTGCGCAGAGAACGCCCAGTCGGACTGGACCGAGAACTGGTTGGATGGCACGGCCTTGAGACCACTGCCAGGCTGGCTGATGCGGATGTGGTTGCTAACGCCGCTGATGCTGACGATGGCTTCCGCAGGGGAGAGTCCTTGCGGGTTGGCGTCTGGGAAGGTTTTCAGGATGGTGTCGGGTTGGAACCACAGCGCGGTATCGGATCCACTAACATCTACAGCGCGGCGCAGGCGGAGAGCCGGTGTCAGACATGATCATTCAGGAAAGGACAAGGACGGCAAGGATTAAAAACTTACTGGCGCTCCACTGAGCTTGCAGGTCGGTACTGGGACCATCGGCAGCAGGGAAGGTGTCAACAGCAAAGAGCCATTCGACAAGGACTGGCAGGTCGGGGTCTGCCCTCGTCCACGAGATTTCGTACCGGCCTCCACGAGAAAGAACGGCGATGGGGATCGAACTTCCCGCTTCAAGGGGGAGAGTGCCCTCGGGGAAATAGCAGTCCTTCCCATCTGCCGAGCACCAGATGAACGAAGTCAGGCAAACGCCTTCCTCTTCGCACACGAGATCAACTTTCGGGTCGAATGCAGCCACGGCACCGAGGAGGGCCAGCGTCGCTACGGACGTCTTGCGGAACGAAAAAGAGTGCATTTTGGCGATGAGATTGTTTTAATTGCTTGTTTCTCTTAGGTTGAGAGGATAGATCTGCGATTAAATACAGAGCTTTTAAATACAGGGCCTCTTGTCAGAAATGAGAGGGGAGATGAACGATTCAAGTCTTTGGGATCGGTTGAGGCCTTGGGGAGAGAGAAACCTCCATTAGGCTGGATCAGCAGTAAGTCGGTAAGATTCCGAATGAAGGCATGCCCGATTTTATTCGGTTCTGGTGGGGTTTTGAGGCGGTGCGTTGGTTATATGAGAAGATATTGGAGACTCGTGACCGTGCTTTGCCCATTAAGAAGCGCCAAGTCGGCGATCACTCAGTTCTAAGCGAGAATGAGAGCCAGAAGGGGGCCTCAAATGTAACTATGCCGACGAGCGTGTTTGAGGAGGCACGCACCTGACTCCGCATCACTTTATTTTATAGGACTTTTTATATTACAGAGCACCATGCTGAACGCTAGGTAAGTGGATAAATGGATATTGTGTGTGTGCTGTCGGTCCGTCATCCATGCCTAATAACAGTTCCTTCTCTTGGCGCGCAAGTCGCGGTGTCGTGGTATACATCACTAACAAGTACTACTTCTATCTGACGGCCCGGGACTTCGATACTACAATAGGCTTGTTCTCATCTTCTTTTCCAACAGTGTAGTACTTTGTCCTGAAGTACTGATCAGCAGCCGCTTTTCAGAAAAGGCTTGGCGGTTCCTGGGCAGTGTCACGGTCAGCCCACCCAAATATCCCGCATCGTCCTTTGTAACACCTACCAATCCTCACCCTCCTTGTTCCACAGACTACCAAGGTAGTACTGGACAACCCAACCCAGCACCGCCCCTCCTCGCCCCTCCTACGAGTACAACTTTCCAGCCCTACCCACTCCGTTCCATGGAGAGACTAAATACGGTGCTGTGTAACGACGCAAGGCGGACCGGTGTGAGAAAAGTGATCGAACCGAGTGCTACAGCCCTAGTGGGCAAGATGCCGGGTTGGCTTCATAAGTGCATGTTGGGTGAGATTTCCTTGTTGGAGCGGGGAGCTTGACAGATCCTTTCGGTTCATATATTATCCAGTCTCACCTCAGCTGAACCATTATATGATGGCAGGCGGTGGGAGTTACTGCGCCGTGGCCCAGGCATTTTTTTCCCTTTTTCTTTGGCCCAAAGAGCAGAGGAGATTAGCTCCTCATACAGAGGAGGACGTCTCGAGGCGCGCCCATGTCCAGAGGGGGGGAGGGGAGACATCGGAAGTGGGAGGAGCTCTGGTCATCGAACTGGCTCGCGCTGGCCAAGTAGATGGTCGGTCACAGACAGTTTGTAGTTTGCCCTCACTTCGAGATCGTGGATATATAGGTTCCCCGTATCGCCTCGAGCGACTTGCACTTTTTCCAACCAAGCTGCCACCATTTCTACTCTTTACACTCATTTTCTGAGCCCACTTGCCCATTCCATTGCAAAAGATCCTCTCACCTCGTTTGAATCTGAACCTGCCTCACAGCAACAATGGCTACTGCCTTCGGAGTCTTCACTGGTATCGTGACCCTGATTGGGTTCCTCCAGTCAAACATCCCTGATCAGCCCAACCAGTACCGTACCAAGTTCCGCATTGCCGTGGGACTTGACCGCTCCGGCGGCCTTAGCAATGCCGGCGGCGGCGCGCCAGATATTCGCGTCTGGAGCGAGACTGGTGAGTTCATAGGCGCCAAATACGACCCGGGAAACGTCGGCAGCGGCCAGTTCAAGGACGTCGAGGTCAGCTTGAACAAGGCGAACCAGCCGGCCTATGCTCTCTTCACAGGCAACGACGATGCTGTCTGCATCGCTTACATCTCCCAGTCCTGGGCCGATGGCCAGAAATATGGCTGGATCGGAAACTGGGCCGATCAGTGGGCCTGCAATAGAGCCTGGTATGTACCCAGATACTCCTCTCTCCTTATCAAGGCCACAAATTTGTGAGCTCATTACCCTTCTTTAGGTATTACTCCAATGTATGGCTGGATAACCAGCTGCTCAACTGCGCCTGGGTGGACCGGAATGGCGACCAGCCCGTCACGGGGTTCCAGGTGCATTTCCCCGAGTTCAAATCGGACTCTGGCGTTGGAAGCAAGGAGCAGTAAGTTCTCCATGCGCGAGCCCCCGGCAAGACGGGAAGGGAAGCACAAGTTTACTTAACACACGTGAAACTAGCTATTGCGCCCAGAACCCCTCCCTGAAGTTCTACTACGACTTCGAGCCCAACACCGTCAGCTACTGGATTCGTAGCAAGCGCCGCCGCGACGACTCCCCCGAGGAGCTGTCCTCCGCAACCGCCGAAGCCCTCGTTCCTCGCAAACCCGGCGGCGTCGCACGTATTGCCGCCCGGTCCTCCTATAACGAGACGCGCATCGTGCGCTCGTCCAACGAGCAGCACAGCGCCGTGACACTCTGCGAGAGCGAGACTTCCTCGGGTCCCGACTTCATTTCTCTACACGAGGCGAAATTCTGCGACATGACTACGAGGGAGGTCCTTCCGCTCTGTGGTAGTGACGATTCTGTCTTGGACTGCTTCGATGACGCGGCGTTGGTTGTGCGTACGGGCGCTCCCTCCAAACGCTCGCAGGATAAGGAATATTCCGATGTTCTCGAGTGGGGATCACGGCCTGTTGAGGCTCAAAGTGTCGGGGAATAGAGGATGGTACCTCCCTTCACTACTTATGTTACCATCCAGGATAGCTTTTACACTTCTTTTCTATACACCCTTGCCATTGGAAGCATCTAATAAATGCCCCCATTGCCAAGGTTAGCGTCTCAGTTGTATCTGCAGAAAGATACCTACAAGGTGGATGTAGGTATACATGCGATACATTCTAAAGTCTTAGTATACTGCAACCGTGGCAAATATCTCCTTACCCTCTTGGTGACCTAAATAAACTGCTCTACCTCTGGCTTCTTGTCGCTCATACATTGTAATGAGTCTATGATTATGTACATAGTAGAATAAAAGGGACTCTCTGATCATGTGAACTATCGAGTAGCCGGGGGGAGTTTGGGAGAAAGTTTGTACTCTGGGACTAGGTACTTGAAGCGTCAGGACTCAGGACTGCATTTTGAGTGTTGCGTAACTGCATATTCAAGATGGCCATGTTGGTTGAACAAAATGAGTGTCAGCTCATATCACCCACCCACATCTTGCTGTGAGTTGTACCTCCAGCTCACTGCCGACACTTCGATCACTGTCTCCGTACTGATTCTTTTATATAAAGGTTACCAAAGAAGTTCCACATATAGTAATACACCCTAAGTGCGAGTAAAAGTTTTGACAGCTACTTGAGTGGTATATAAAGGAGCTGGTACGAGTCTATTGTTGATTAGGAAGGGCAGTCTAGATGGTAGTGCAACAATGCACATGTTCTAGGATTGGATTTGGAACTCATCTTTGTAACTCTTACGTTTTACGAAGCATGCTGTTGGAAGATATGGTAACTCTCGCTGGGGTAGGCTATCATCGTGACGCCGTCGATCATCCTGCCTACTGCCCTGCCCAGGCTGAAACAGGAGCTGCTTAGTTCTAGAGAAGGAAATGGCAATTCCTGATGGCTGGGTGCCGCCGGAAATGAATAGATCTGGCATTGCATAGGCTTAATGGGACTATATTGTTCAAACGTCATTTTATATCGGTGGTGAGGTGTTTCACCTCTCAATCCGGGTTATAGGCCGAGTATAATTGATCAAAGGACTGAATTGTTCTAACATGACGATGGCCCTGGTCATTACAGAGCTGACCTTCTCAATCTCTTGCCTCTGCTCGAGAACGAGCCTCGGCGGGCCAGTAGAATTCGAGCGTCGCCAAACTCCTGGACGATCAATTACAGTCCCTCAATCACTCTGGGCAACAGCACATTGTTGTACTCCCACAAAACTGTAGCGAAGCCAGCAGAGAAAGCAGCACCGGTGTACCATGTGGAACGGCGACCTTGGAGGGCAAGTTGCTTCTGGACGAAGCCGGAATGAAGGTCCTCGGCCGTGACGCGCGGATGCATCTTGCCGTGGTTCGCAAAGTAAGGGAAAGAGAGACAGCCTTCAGACTCGGGGATGGTGCCTTCCTCGATCATGGTCTCGATGGACTCCGCAATGAGGGCCTGCATACTCTCCGAAGTGTCCTCTTCCGTGCCGACGGCCGTGAACTGGAACAAGTCCTCTGTGCCGCCAACGTAATCAATACGGCCGACCTGGGAGGCGGTAGGGAAGACGGTGTAGTTGCTGGATCCGGTAGTTGGAGACCTGTTTGAGTATCCGGTGCTGTTCTGCAGCGACGGGTGCCGGAGGAGGCCGGCATAGACTGTAGCGAACTCGAACTTTTCGAAGACTTCCTTCTCGGTCTGGTCAAGGCGGAATGGCTCCAGGCTCTCGGGGGTAGGCTCGAAGGCAATCAAGAGGCGCTTGGCGTCGATGCAGGTCAGTTGTCCTTCGTCACTCTGCACCGTTAACGAGACGCCCTTCTTGTCCTCTCGAGTCGCCGAGACGACGGTGCTGTTGTACAGGACATCATCGCCCAAGAACTCGGAAACAGCCTCAAATAGGTCATACAGACGGCCCGATGGCGGGACGGCGGCAGCGGCGGTGCCCAGCAAGGCGCGGACCATGGGAACTCCAGACGCCTGCATCACAAACAAGGTAGGCACGTTCATGGTGTCGCCAAGGCCCATCGCAGTGGAGTCCCAGATCTGGGGCACGGCCGCCTCGAGGTCGTATTTCTCCACGAATTCGCCAAAGGGCATGGTCAGGTCCTCGGGGATGGACTCGGGCTCGGGGAAGTTGAAGAACCCTGGCAGCACCATGTCTTCGTACTTCTCGAGGACATCGAGGTACCTCTGGAGGGCGGCGTACATTTCGTCCGGCACGGGTGCGGTATAGTCGGGCACGGCCTTGCCCGTCTTGAAGTCGACATACTCGTGGTCTAGCGTGGTAAACTGCATGGACCCGCTGGTTGACACATTCATGCGCTCCACGAACTCGAAGGCATTCTTGTATTCCATCCAGGCTTGAACCCCAATGTTAATTACCTTGCCCGCTACCGGATCATTGTAGAAAGCCGTGTGACCGCCCTAGATATCGGTACGTGAGAGTCAGTAAAAACAGCACCTGGCGGCAGCCGTTTGGAGAACTGGAGGTGAGGCGCAATGGAGCCAAAGAAGCAGGCGTGAACTCACGAGTTGGGCAGTCTTCTCCACCACAACCACAGACTTGTCATGGTCTCGCAACCAGACAGCAGCGTGAGCACCAGATGCGCCGCCGCCAACTACAACAACGTCGCAGGAAATGGTATTTCGACAGCATCCAGAGGCGGCGGCAACAATTTGTATGAGAACTGCGGCCACAAAGCTCACATTTACACCCCCCTCACGCAGCTTAGTGCTACTACGCATTGCCAGTTAAGAAGCGAGATACCACAGAGATGTCTTGTTCTGAGAGGTATTGGAGGATTGCGTGGGTTTGCAGGCAATAGATGTTCTCAAGGAGATGGATCCTTTGCTGGGGATGGCTCTGGGGGATCGCTCCATACTCAACACGCACGGCATCCATTTATTCCCCTCTGGCTCATAGGGTTAAAGGCATTTAATAAAGACTGCATATAAGCCTGCCTTGCCAAGAACAAATAGAAGAAACAAGCATGGAGAATGATACCCAGCTTCGTGTCTTCGGATTTCGGACTTACAGGCCCTACGAAACTGGCCGGATAGTTGTATCAGTACCTATTTATCCGCCATATAAATGACCCGCGAATATGTCTCGTTTTGGGAGTTCTTTCGGATTTGCATCCCGTCCCAATTATCAGCGTACCATTCACAGGAGTGACAGAACCCCGCCCGTCCATCATGCAGAGTACAAGCCACGGGCATTTAAATTTAGGGCTGTTCGCATATTAGGATCATTAATGTTGTGTATCCCATTGTTTCATCTCGGGTGTCAGCCGGGGTTCCAAACCTAGTCATTTGAAGCTATAGTTATAGTGGATAGTGGCTTCAACTCTCTACTTTATCGTCGCCAACTCATTTTTCTTCCGATGGCGAGCATTCACCAATGCGAAACCGGGGAGGTTGATTCAAGAGTGAGGCCAGGACTGGACGGCCTTGAGCTTAGCGAGATCTACGAAGAATTACGGCGAATCGACGCCCTCGACCGGGCAACGAGGACCAAGCCCTATAAAAGGGCTCACTGGGGCGATAGCAGTGATGAGTCTGACGATGAAGACGACGACGAGGAGGAGGATAAGGACATGCAGGACATCGAGACTCTCCGGAATGCTCTCCGTTTAAAAGCAGCAGCCATCACTCGAGACAGGATCCGGCCGCTGAAAATTTATAACTTGCCCATGGATATCTTGCAAGAGATTTTCAACTTCTTCCGAAACAAAGACCCCATTTCCCAAGGGCAAGTTAGAATGATCGGTCCAAGCTTCGATCTAATCAACAAGATTCACATCATACAAAATGTTCGACTTGTTTGCCGTCTCTTTAATGAGCTAGCGTCCCCATTTCTCTTCTCCGTACTCAATGTTGAACTAGATGGAGACTCTCTCCATATTGCGGAGGAGGTATCTAAGAAGCCTCATCTTGCATCGGGAGTTCGCGGCATTCAAGTCCAACTAGGCTACCGCCCGAAGGAGCTAGCATTAGATCTGGAGAAGTTTGCAAGCTGCCGTTTGCAGGATCTGGCGCCGCTTCGAGACCACTGCGCACGTACCGTCGAAGATTATTATTCATTCCCGGACGCCGACAAATCAGAAGAGGAAGAAGATGAGGAAACAAGGAGCATGAAGGAACTGTGCAGCAGCGCTCTCCACCACCACTGGCTTCTGTCAAGGATTTGGGATTCTGTTCTCCACCCTACCCATTTGGATGGGGAGAGCAATTACCCCGAAGAGAAGGTCCTCGAGTTCAAGCGTATCTTAATAGAAGGCCACAAGGCTTACCGGCGAAAGCAACAAGAACAAGAAGCGCTTCTCATGAATGGGACTTTCTCCAACAGGCTGGCGGCGGCGGTCGCTCGATTGCCACAGTTTTATGCTCTCCTATTCAAGGATTGTGTTCATGGAAGTTCCCGTGCACACTACGATGACCAGATCTCGATTTTGGCTGACTCGAAAGAGCTCTTCCGGTTCATGGCCGATCCGTTGGAGTGGAGGACGATTCACGCCATGCCAGGCCCCCCTGACGTGCCGGCCATAAGGATATTATGGGAGTTACCCATCGCCCTATCCAGGGCAGGCGTGAAACTTCGCGTGATTCAGCTTGAATCTTTCCCTGTCGAAGGCGGGTTCTCTACACTTCTTCCAAGCAGCAACAGCCATGGAAATATCACAAGTTCACCCTGGGATGATCTCAAGGCTGCTTGCGTACACCTAGAAGCGTTTATTTTGGGTGGTGGCGCTACTTTAAACTGCAGTACCCTCCGTGGACCTTCTCCCGATGAACGATATTACTGCGACAACTACCTAGGCGCTTTCCTGTCAAGTCCACATCTTAAAGGTTTCCAGCTATACTTCGGTGCCTACGGGCAATGGAACCGTGATAAGAGGATCCAGTTTTACGATGCCAGCTCACTTCTCGGCTCGAAAGAGTTCCAGTGGTCGCGTTTAAGATATGTCGACCTAGGGAGCATCGATATAGACTCTGGTGCGCTCACAAACTTCGTCCAGCACCTGAATTACAACCTGGAAGATATCGCCTTCTTCAGGGTTCACCTGCTCGAAGGAAGCTGGGTGGAGGCGCAGACGGTCCTACGAGAGAAGGTATGGTCTAGATACTTGGAAAAGAAATGCAACGCTCAGTTCTTGTGTCTGGGGGGAGGTGAATATGGTGAGATTGAGGATGGGAAGTTCTTCAACGGAGGCATTGCGGTGTCTGAGTTTCTTCTCACGGAATAAGCTGTACTCGAGAAGAAATACCTACCTTCTATTTGTACCAAGGGCTGAAGCACGTAATGGGCTCAAAAATTGATAGGATCCATGAGTTTATCACTCTTTCGCGCTCTTTATAGCTAGTACCAACTCAGTATCCGCTCCTTTCACTATTGCTGTGACTGTTATCCTCCAAAAACCACTCGAAGAGTCGAATAGAGGCTCCAGATGTTGAGAAGCCATAGTCGACACCAGAATCTTTGTGTCAGGGTTGACGCCGTATGAAGGTGACATTCAAATACATCTACACCATTAATGCAATCGGTGCAAGAGCAACTGAACTGAATTCAACTCAGTCTATGAATCTACACATTCCCTCTCCCATCCGATCCTATTTTCCAGTAACCGCAATTACAATGCATTTTGGAAGTACACCATCATAACCCCCTGGTGAATTGTCCTAGCGAAGTCCCTGAGCGAGGCGTGTGCGGCGCACTGGTTGTCGTAATACTTCATATCCTCCTCTGTTGCAAACGTGGTAAAAGAGGCGAGTGTGTAGCCCTGGTTTCGTGCATCGTCGAACGTCGGTCCAACAGTCGCAGATAGGATGTAAGGCTTTCCGTCTTTGAGGGCTCGAGCAGGCAGCGTGCGGTAGATATCGATAAGTCGATTCCGGTCTTCCTCGGAAGGGATTTTGAAAAGGGTGACGCGGTTGATGGGTTGGGCGGACATGTTCACGGGTGGTTGTCTGTTCTTGTGCAGGCTAGATCGACTTGAAGTAGATATAGCTTATGCTGTGGAGATGTAGAGACGTTCCAGTGAAAGAAAAAAGAGCAGTTTGGTGACGGCGGGGTTGTGACGTGTGAGTTGGTAGCGAGACAAGCCTAGAGGGCAGGAAGCTGAGGAATCGATCCTTAGTTTAGAAGTTAGGGCTTTAAGTTGGACAGACGACAAGACTTTCAGGCTGGGGTTAATGCGGAGACGATCCACTAACCTTGTAACCTTGTGTTCGGAACGTAGTACCCAGACAATTCCGGACAATGCCGGTTAGCGTCATCGGGATCTCGAGACAGGCGTATTGATCGGATGAGCCGCCTAACCCCCGGTTTCCTAGAACCGAGCTTGGCCTTGTCTAGCAATCTCCTTGTTGGTAGCTCAAGTGAAGGGCTAAATTCCATGAAAACGCATCGTTTGGTAGAGAATATTCTCCAGAGCAACATCTGCTTCTCAGGGCCGTCATGGTGTCGGAAAGAGGGCCGATAAATCATGTTCGGAAGTGAGCGGAATCCAACTCCGCGATGACCGCAACTAGCCGTGTCCCCTGTAGAGCAGTTTGCGTTAAATATTAATGTCTTCCAGCTTAAATCTACGATCAAGGCGACTGCGTGCTCCCTTCTGCCGGCAGGATTGATACCGTCACCAAACATAAACCGGAAAGAAAGAAAATAAATAAGCACCCAGCATCCATGTTGATAACACCTCGGGGAACTACAGAGTGTGTTCGAGTTAGTGACTCAAAAATGATGCCGCTTTCTTCCCGGGCGATAGTATGGCTAGAGCTAGGATAGACATATAGAGATTGCGAGAAATACTGCCCTGACTTTGAGGTAGTGAGTAGCTGCAGTTATAACAATAGCATCAAGCAAGTACCCTTATGGCTAATGGGCCGAATCAACCATATTTTGGGTCGGGTTCTCAAGGCAACTCGCCGGTCGGATGATAGGGCGCAATAGCATCAAGGAGATAGCAATCACGCTCCAGAACGAAGTGAAAGAGCTGAGCGCACTGCTGGCAGAGGGAGGGAGTCTTCAGTCAGGGACCATCTTCATTCCAGCAAGCCCAAGGGTAGACATTCCAGTTGTATATCACGCAAATTGCACCTGCACTAGCCCTTAACTCGAATGATCTTTTATACCCCTACACTCAAGTGGTGAAAAGATCATGGGATGTGGTGAGCAGAACTGCACCATCAAGGCTTACAGTTTGGACTGGGGCAGATGGCAAACAGAGTAACCATGAGGCGCTCTTGGGATCTGTCTTGGCCCCGAATTTGACGATGTCCTATTGGATAGGCCGAGTTGCCGAGGCAGTGACAAGACAAACAGGAGGACTCGCAGGGCCAGTCTTCAATTCCGAATATCTCCCCGATATACTTCGCAAGTCGTCCTAGAAGCAATGTGTGGAACTCCGGCTATCTCCCCGACCACCCCCCACCACTACGTTGCGGGGTTTGTAAATTGTAAGGTTTGAGAAACTCGGCACTAATGCCTCCTCTCTGCCTGTTAGCCCGGAAAAGTTGGACGGAAAATTCGGGGATGTAAATGCGTCCAGCGCGTTGGACCCCGCGTCCTCGGCGCTGAAGCACGGGAGGCTTCTATTCACCACGCTTTCTCAGGACTCGGTCGTATCCTAAGGGAGGAGGTTACCTCCCCGATAGTAGCACAAGTCCGATCCGCGATCAGTATAAATAAATCATGGAAGCAGCCCACGCCAGATTTGTCCCATTGGCCATAATAAAGTAAAGATCCTCAAGTTTTCCATCCCAGCAGAACAGATGAATAAGATTATTCATTCACCAGTGAACGGCACGATGGCTCATCAACAGGACAGCACACCGAAACCCTCGTCTAAAGATTTCGAGATCGCCATCGTGGGTGGCGGTATTGCTGGTTTAACTCTCGCAATCGCTCTCTACTATAGAAACATCCCGTTTAAAATATACGAGAGGGCACCGCGGTTCCAGGAAATCGGCGCCGGCGTATCCTTCAGCCCAAATGCGATACAGGCGATGAAGTTCTGCCATCAAGGCATATTCGAAGCCTTCGAGAGAGTCTGCACCCGCAACGGCTGGCCCTCTAAGCAGAAGGTCTGGTTTGACTACGTTGACGGTACCAACGACGAAAACCAAGAGCCGGTCTTCTCAATCTACACCGATCTCGGCCAAAATGGTGTTCACAGGGCCCATTTCCTGGACGAGTTGGCCAAGCTCATTCCCGAGAGTACCGCTGTTTTTGGGAAGGAGCTCAAAGATGTCAACGAGGGCGCCGACGGCAAGATGGTTATGACATTTGCAGATGGCAGCACAGCGTCCGCCGATGCTGTGATTGGATGCGATGGGATTAAATCTCGGGTCCGGCAGATCGTTGTTGGAGCTTCTCACCCGTCAGCACATCCTTCCTACAGTTACAAATACGCGTATCGCGGTTTATTATCGATGGAAAAGGCCATCGAGGCCCTGGGCGAAGAAAGAGCACGGAATGCTTGCATGCATGTGAGTTGCATAGGGCTCTAACCCATAGCCATGATCCGAATGTCGAGACGATGCTAACTCGGGTTGAAGATGGGCCCGGACGGTCACGTACTTACCTTCCCTATCGCCCATGGCACCAAGTTAAACGTCGTAGCATTCCGCACAACCTCCAAGAATTGGGACTACGACAGAAACACCAAGCCATCCAGCCGGGAAGCTGCCCTTCGAGACTTTGCGGGGTTTGGTAAAGCCGTGACGCGCATCATAGAGCTCACCGAAGAAGAGCCTACTGTGGTATGTCCCAATGCTTTGTCCTCCACCCTGTTCCCTCTTAAGCCGCAGACGGCATCTCAGATAGAGATTTCGGGGCTCACATGGCATGAATTTGTATAGTGGGCTATTTTTGATTTGGGAGATAACCCTGTCCCCACCTTCTATAAAGGTCGCATCTGCATCTCAGGAGATGCAGCTCACGCCACATCGCCTCACCACGGCGCGGGTGCTGGATTCTGCATCGAGGATAGCGCCGTATTGGCGGAGCTATTAAAAGACGACCACGTTAGGAGCCATCGAGATCTCGAGGCTGTGTTTGCAGCATTCGATGCGGTTCGAAGGGAGAGGTGTCAGTGGCTAGTTCAGAGCAGCAGAAGGATTGGGGATTGTTACGAGTGGCGAGCCAAGGGAGTCGGCAGAGATTTCAAAAAGATCGAGGGGGAAATCAATGAGAGAATGGGCATCATCTCCGGCTTGGACATTCATGAGGCTTGCGGCCAAGCAAGGGAGTACCTCTGCAGGAGCCTTGCTCAGAAAACATGGCACCCTCGGTCTTATTGCGTCTCTTGAGAAGACGAAACAGAATTGGGTTTCCCTAAAGAGTTCTTTGTATATTATTGCTTCTATCTTATGAGAGCTGGGAGTGACTCTGGTTGGCGGTGAGCTCATTTCTACTCGAATGAAGGGTGAAGAACAAGGATAAGACTGAGTTCTAGCCAGGCAAAAACAATCTCGTGCACTGCCTCCCTGGTTTGTCTCGTTATGTAATCATTGATGTCTTCAAAGTGTTCACATCCTCGCCACACAGTTTGACCTGCTATTGTCATTCCTGTCTAGCGATCCTTCTCCACAGGATCGTCTTCTCTCACCGACTTCTCACCAGCATATTAATTTGCACCACTTCCACCAAGACACACTTGTGTACCTCAAAACAGCTATCTCCCACCCTCATAGTCCTGCGTACACACTCTCAGCCCTCCACAGGTCCCGTTCTCTGTCATGGAATCAAACAACGCAAGGCGAATTTTCGTCAGCATTTCGCCAAAGAGCCCTCACTTTCACGCCGCATGGGACTCCCCCAATAAGATAATCGAGACTACGCTTCGTTTGGTCAAGGGGCGTGGCTTGGTTGCATATAGTCGAGCTCCAACTCCACTGTTTCTCGCGAAGGAAAGGTGGCATCGGATTCATATCGTCTTCGATATCTTCAACAATCGTTACATACCGGATAAAGCGCATCTTCTTGGTCAAAATGACCTGCCCGTCATTGAAGTCTATCTCAGCAGTGGGGAGACTGCAAGGGTTGCAGACGGTGCTATGAGAAACAAGGTCAACGAGGAAATCCGGAATATTCACGACTGGACCGGTGTTGGAAGTCAGCCACCTTTCATTATTGATCATGCAAACGGGAATGTCCCTGTCTATGAGAATCCACGCTCACTAGTCAGGGCAGAGAGAGGGTAGAATTAATAACCAATGCTACTACTTTGTGTGCCCTCGTTATGCTCTCTGTTTATTGTGCCCGTAGTACAACGACGCCTTCAAGGAGGGGTTGGGTAGGCGCAGGTAACGCATTTCCCACTCCGATCAACATCAACAGTCGACCCTGCCGCGTATGCTTGATGGTCTCCGAGCCCACATTCCGTTTCTCTAATCCTTGAAATTTCCCAGCCACACGCACTACATCTTTTCACCTTCCAGCGACACATTTTGGTACTAAAATTGTAAGCTTTAATCAAAGTGCTAGAATTTGAAACTGGGATGCTTACATTGCGAATAGCTCGGCGCGCTGCTTATTGATTGTGAAAGGTGGTTGTAGTTGTCACTCCTGGTCAGTGTTGGCCGGGGAGAGCACGACTTATAGATCTCCGTAGCGACAAAGCCGTGAGGTCACTGAGGTGTGTGTTCTCAGTGCTGCGCAAGGCGTGAGGTAGGAGCAAGCAGAGACTGCAGGCCTTCCTAACCTGGCACTTAAAACCCCAGCACTCTTATATACTATGCCAGCGTCATGCAGGAAAAAGGCGAGGCGAACCACCAGAGAAAATTGGCATGCAACAGCCCGTCTTTCGACTGTCCATCTGTCCCCGTGGGTGGATTGTTGCCTACACATGTCTGGCTCCATGCCCCACTTTTTCAAATGTTCGGGAGCCCTCCTTAACTTCCAACGCATCCTCGAGTTCTATGCAGGCCGCATCAATAGTTTAGGCAGCCGCTAGATGTCACAATCCTCTGGACATCTGTCGTGTTACATGCTTCGGGTTGTGGCACGAGCGTACTTTTGTTGGGCCCGATGTCGAGGTGTGATAGCGTAGATGGATGAGAATCCGAATTCCCTGCTAGTTTATTAGTACGCTGATCAAGAAATAACATTGAAATATGTAGAGTTAGACCTGAAACGCAAGATTCGTTTCTCCCCCCTAAATCCATATGCGATACGTGGATGAAAAACATGTACTGCGAAGATCCTGATTACTGAAACTCCAGCCAGTCGAAATTACTCTGGACATCTTGGTTGAGCCATATCCCAAGAGCAGACTCTCCACCCAACAAATCGAGTCCTATCAAATCTGTAGATCCTGTCTGGTGCAGAGTTTGCGTAGTTGGTGATGAAGTCACCTGGGCCACCTGGGGGAGGCCTATATCAAACGGTTTGCGCCATTAGTGCCAAGGGTACAAGAACACAATAGGATGGATTCAGGACGGCCTATTCTTACCTTCTCTTCCTACAACGTTCATTCGGCCTTTTAGCTCTTGTAGCGCGGGTATAGCACGCTTAGCTGCTTGGATCTCGTCCTTGTAATGCTCTAGGATGAAGAGACAACGATTCCAAGACCGATCGAAGGATGATGCGACGGTTTGGGCATCCACGGCTGGACAGGTATGGGCGGCTAACAGCACTATAGCAGAAGCAAACGTAACTATCTAACCTGTCAGTGGATATCCAGCATCAAATATCTTCGGTCCTAGAGCGGCGGCCTTACAATACACCGAATGCCATCCTGAACTTGTGTAGCTAGTGTCAAGGTTCTGGTGGATAGAATCGATCAGGCGAATTGCCGTTGTAACGCAAAGACTACAGAACCGTTTAACTAGGCCTGTGTCGATAGTCTCAGAGCCTTCAACAGAGGAAGGCGGGACGAATTTAGACGGAAACTTAGTCGCCAGGAGTAGCAGCGGTCGTAGTAAGAGCACCCGAGTATATAAATACCTAATCCACCATGTCTGTATGTTAACTACTTACTACCTTGCGCGATGAGAGAGGGATCTTACCTGCAGTGCAACACCTGTTGTTGAATTTTGACGCTCGATGACCATTGAGGTAATGGGTCTGGCTCAGTTGCGACACGCAAATACGTCGGGATCGATTGGAGAAATTGTTCGAGGCGTCGATTCAAGGCAATAACATCGGATATGATTTCCTGCACACTACACTCGGCCTCTGTCATTGCATCGACGTTGTTCTGCGGATGCGGAGCGTAAAGACGCAAAAGGATGTCGTCTAGAATAAGGAACAACTTGGATGACCAGACACAAAGTCCCAATATTGACGGCGTATCTGAAGGTTGTTCCCCTTCCCCTTCGGTGCGTAAGTATTCGTCGTCGATTAAGGATGGAAAAGGGACATTCCACGTCGTGGATATCATGGCCGGCCTTCCAAAGGTCATGCTCAGTAGCCTATACGATATTTAGAATTTGCAACGCCCGTCACTTGAGTCTGATGGCAAGGAAGCCGCCTACTTATCTAAGTTCAAACATGTATGCCAGAGCCTACGTCTCATCTCTCGGCTCATTTGGCTCTGCGATTTATGTCCGGACAGCTCGAAGTGTAAACCCAGGGTCTGGGCAACGCGAATTGCGAGGCCAACGACGTTCCAACAGCGGTTTGCTTGATGTGTAGACTGGAGGTAGACGCCAGTCAAGAGCAGCATCTGCACCAACGGAAGCGACATGCAGTCGAGCATCTCGAAGCGGTAAATCGCTCTCGACCGCTGATAAAAGCAATGGCCCAGAGATGCCCTCTGGGCGGCGGGTACGGACTTGCTGAACTTGCACCCAAGAGCAAATACGATGTTTAAAGTTGAGGTGAAGATGGTCTCGTCCATCTCCGCCGTGGGATTCCCATCTGTCTCATCGACAGTCGCACACCACAAGAGGGCGTATCGTTTCATGAATAATGTCTTATGCAATACCGGAAAGACCGGGTGCAAATACTCCCAGAAACACTGGATTAAGTCGTCGGCTGTTTTCCGTGGGGGAAAGACCCAAGCCGAAGGATCTTTGTCCCGTATAGCCTCTGGAAGGGCATTAGGTTGCTGCGTGGTCGGAACCAGGCACTCTGGCCTAGCTTTGACATCTGCTGAGGTTGTTGCGCCTTTCCCGTGCGCTTCTTGGTGGTAAAATTTCACGAATGCGATTGTCGACGATGGTCCGTACATGCATTCGCTCTCTTCAATGGATGAAACAGTGGCCAACCCATCCACGTTGTCCGTATTGCAGCTTACGGATGGGGAATGTTCTGAATGTTCAGCAGCCGGTGAGGCCTGGTGATCGGAAGGCGGACGCGAGTCGTCAAGACATGGAAGCTCACGGCGGTTAGTATTTCGAAGCCGCCCACTTTCCGGAGTTTGAAAATGCTCTAGGAAAAATATCAAGGTTAATATGTTTTGCAGAAAATAAATTAGTGTCTTGCTTCTTAGAGAATGCAAGGGCTCACTCGAGATGAGTGGCCAAGGGCTCAAGACGTACCATGGCGGCTTTGCTCGAGTCGCTGAAGTCGTTGCTCAATCGTCGAGAGGTAGCTTCGGGAATCGGAAATCGGAAGTCAGAGCGGGTCCGTAACTGCTAGCGACGCAGAGTGTATAGATGGGAGGGCAGTTGAGGTTACCTGATGGAGGTTGTAGGATCATCATAAATACAATCAATTGCGACTCCGCGCCTATGGCAGGTTGAACAGGCCGGACGCCGGCCATCGCATCGGGTCTTGCGGTCCTGGCAACTCTTGCAGGCAGTCTGGACTCTACGACGCCGGCCTTGACCCCGTCTTGCCCCCCTCTGGCCACTGGAAGAGGGAGTCGGCAAAGCCGTAGGCGAGGGCTGGTTCTCCATCCTCCTGGGCTGGGCTAAACTAAATATTAAAAATCAAAAGAAAATCAGGAGAGTAGAAAATGAAGTGATAAAAGAAATGCAAGGGATTAGTTTAGAAACTTAAGCTGATGCCGAAGGGGACTGCAAAATCGCTGAACTAAACTACATGTACTTCATATGTACGTACAAGTAAACCGACCATCCCCGAAGTGAAACGCCCTTCTTGATAACCCCCGCATTTCTCGGAATATTGATACGAACATAGAAGTATATTAATAGCAGGAGATGGATTGTGGGGTGCATCAAACACTAATTCAGCGCCTCCTACGAGATACGCTACGAGTGTACTACCCTATGCCCTTGCTTGTCACGGCTGTCGATATTGATCGTGAGGAAGGCAGGAGAGTCCATTTTCTGAGATCCTGCGTTGAGGCGGCGACTAGAGACATCAACTGATCTCCAAAAGACCGCGGCGCAATATTATAACGGAGAGCTGGTTTGAGCCATGTGGTAATTAGTTGATATTATGTATACGAAGTAGAACCTGAAGATATGGACCAGTACCACACTGGACCTGGACCCGGCGCATCTTGTTGGAAATAATACGAAGTAATTGGAAATTGGACTCTACTTCGTCCACTGTACGACCCACCAAATACTGCCCAGTCAGTCATCGACGCTTCGACAACGGTGCGGTTGCAGTAGCCTTCCCGAAGGTGGTTTTAAAAAGAAAATCGAGCGATAAATAATTATAAAAAAATAAAAAACAATACAAATAAAAAATATTCTCAGAATGCAAAAAAATAAACAACGACCAAAAGAAACTAATGAATGTTTAGTCGTAATTTATAGGTCTAACCAGGATTCGAACCTGGGCTTACGGAAATCTCAACTGAGAGTCAGAATCCGACGTCCTAACCAACTAGACCATTAGACCTTGTTATTGCGTGGTAGCACGACGTGAAAATCTGGCTTGTATCTCCACAGGAACTGCGAACTGCTCGTCCAAACACGCTGGACAGTTGGCTGGACAGTTGGAAATAAATGTTCGAGGCCGAAGAAGAGCCTCGAGATGTATTTGTAGACGCTTGGCTTTGAATTCGACCTTGCTAGACGAGCTATTGTCTTCCATGAATATCACTACTGCAGACCTCTGTGTGACCTGCGACTCTCCGCATGCTTTTGACGCTATTCATGATGATTATTAGTGATGCCGGAGGGCAAACAGCTACTTTTACTTCATCTTATCTTCGAAGGGCAGTCTCAAACTTTCCATCATTGTACACTCCTCCCAAGCCCGGGAGTCCTTGCAGTTTATCAATCTTCTCATTCTTTCTAAACATCTATCTATATGATAGGCTAGACATGTAATGAGAATGTCTGTTAGGGATGTCCAAGTGTAATCTTCAGGACTGTAGCCGCGATCGTTGCTTGGTCTTGGCTTTTTATGATACGAATTATGTAGTACTCTGTCGAAATGAGTTGAAGGATTTCGAATTGGGAAAGCACCAGGAACTGGGCCGAAGTTTCTTGGGCAGTAAGTAACCTCAGTAATTTGAGATAGATTTCAAGGGGCAGTCATTTAAGGTTGGCATGAGTTTTGGAAGTGGTGGGGCGAATGCATTGTAGGGCGGTCAAAGTCTGAACGTGGGGTCGCTTTACTCTCTGTCGGATTTTCTGCCGCATTTTCCGCCGCCTCTAGAAAAAAAAAAGAAAAAAAAATAAATCGCCGGGTCGACATCGCCATTTTGCCTCGATCTATTACTCTACGCTCTCTGCGAGGATTCCCCATCCCGACCACCAATTGTGCCAATCCCCGGCCTAACCTCGAAGTCGCACAAAATGGGGTCTGTCGTTCTTTCCAACGAGTGGGCTGGCTTCAAGCTGCCCTCGGGAGCCGTCAAGGTCATCCAAGTTATCCCCAACACGTACGATCCAAGTCCTTCCCGCCAACAACAGTTCCCCTCGCCCTTCGGATCTAGTATCGCTAACTCTCTTCTTCAATTCCTTCAGTATAATTTCGCTAGGGAAATACGGCTCGTTCCCAAGCAACCTCGTCATCGACCGACCCTACCACCTCACCTACGAAGTCCAAGACAAGCGCCCCGACGAAACCTTTTGCCGTCTACGCATCGTGCCCGCCCACGAGCTCCGCGCCGACATCCTCGCCGACGTAAAGACCAAGGATGCCACCGAGAACGGCGCCGACGGCGAACTCGACGAGGAGGAAGCCAACGCCGCGATTGCCCTCGCCGCTAGCATCGTTGCCCGCGATGATGCCGCCGCCCTCGCCGCCTCCGCTTCGACGGACAAGGTTGTGCGGCAGACGTTGACGGCCGAAGAGATCGAGGCGCTCAAGCGCGACGGAACGTCGGCTGGGAAGGACCTCATCGCGAAACTTTTGTCGTCCCATACGGCGCTCGACGAGAAGACGGCCTATTCGCTCGAGAAGTACAAGCTGCTCAAGACGAAAAAGTACATCCGGCGCTTCGAGGTCTTGCCACTTGACACTCCGCTGCTTACGCGTTGGCTTCTCGAGGACAGGGATGGCATGAAAATTCTAGAGCTAAGGGAAGAGATGCTGGCCCTTTTGGGCTGCTGGGCGAATATTCACTGTGCTGCCGCGGATGAGCCAGAGGTCATTACTGCGGAGAAGGCGGGACTCCCGAGTGGTATGAAGGCGCCAGAGTTGACGGGCGGAAGGTGGCTTGTTGTCGATGATACCGGAGGTCTACTTGTGGCTGCTATGGCTGAGAGAATGGGCATATTACATCCCCATCGACCTGCAAAGAAGATACAACAACGGCAGGCTAAGGCGGATTCGTCGGAGAAGGACGCTACCCACCAGGCCGAAACAAACCAGAAGGGAGAGGAAGATGCGCCGGCAGAAGTAGTAGACACGCCCATGGTTGATGCAGGTTCTGAGCTTTCCGGTGAGCAGAAGATGCCAGAAACCGAAACAGCACATACCGAGCCCAAAGCGGAGGCGGAGGCGAGCAAGGAATCTGCGGAAACAAAACCGAAAGTCGAAAAGTCTCGGCCCCGTCCCTACGACCGTGACGACTTAGAAATCCCTTATGCGGGCTGCAATACCATGACGCTCATCCACTCCAACAGCCAACCGAACCTCTCCTTCCTCAAATACTACGACTTCAACTTCGCCGCCCCGAACCCTCCCTTCGCCTCCCACCCCCTCCACACGAATCTGCTCTGGCTCAACTGGCTCCAACTTCTCGAGCCCGAGAAGGACGCCATATACGCCACGGAACCCCCCGCCGTCTCCCCCGACGAGCTGCAGACGTGGAAGGGCAACCGCAGGGGCGTATACCACCGGAAACGCAGACGATGGGCTCGCACCCGCTTCATCGTCGACTCGACCCGCGCCGGCGGCTTCTCCGGCCTCGTGACGGCCTCCACCCTCGATCCCATATCGCTTCTCAGACACACCCTGCCGCTCTTGGCCCCGGGGGCGCCGATCGCCATTTACTCCCAAAGCGTCGAGCCGCTAACGCAGCTTGCTGATTGCTTCAGCGTAGCGCGGCGAGCGGCTTGGGCTACGGATCCGCCTCCCGAGACCGAAGGTCAGACGCCCGAGGAGCTGGAGAGGTGGCCGGGCTCGGAGGATTTCCCTATCAACCCCGGCTTGTTGTTGGGGACGACCGTGCAGACGAGTAGGGTGAGGCAGTGGCAGGTGTTGCCGGGTCGGACGCATCCCCACATGACTAGCCGGGGAGGTTCAGAAGGGTACATATTTACCGCGTGGAAGGCGTTGCCTGCTGTGGGGAGGGTAGAGGCAAGGGGTAGGCATAAGAGGAGGAAGACGACGGCTGCGGTAGCGACGCCGACGCCGACGCCCTCGGCGGGTTGATTCTACCGTGAATATTTTGTAATTGTTTTACTTCATGGCTCGGCATGGCATATTGATAGAGAAAAATATGAACGGACGAGAACATGACTTCAACAGGCAGTCAGTGATTGAGAAGAGAAAGAAAGTCACCTTCAAAGTCTCACTAAGAATTCGTTTTTATGCCAATTCATGACAACAGAGTTTCTCGATAACCCCCCTGGCTCCTTTTTGCTACTAGATACTTGCTTCTACCTCCCCATCTATAGAGACTTGCCCATAAACTTCCTCTTCGTAAAGCTCAGCCACCACTTGCTAGGTCGTCCATCACCGCCATCTTCATACACCCTCGCGAGTAACCTCGTCGCAAGCTCCTGTCGGACTTGGGACAAGTACTGACGTAGCAGTTCAGCGTCCTGTCGATCCCTAGGAGGCTCGTACATCTACCGGATCCCACCCCATCGTTAGCCCCAAAACGTTTCAAGAACACCACAAAAACAGAAACCACACCCTCTCGCAAAATATAGCACCCCCCTTGACCTACCTGATTCAAAGGCCAACCGGGATCGCCCGGAATAGCAAAGTTGAGATCCAGCGCCAAATTCATCACATCCTTCGTCGCCTCCCTCACCGACGCCGTAGGCTTAATCTTGGTCAAGCAATCGCTGACGAACCAGATTCC
>JUDQ01000139.1:55449-82006 GCA_000812075.1 Scedosporium aurantiacum
GTCCATGATGGGATTGCCAAGCGCGGGGTCGGAGTGTAAAGTACGTGCCGACGGAGGGTACGGATTACTTGGTAAAAAAAAGCATCTTCCAGGACCCAAGGTCCAACCATCAATATCGTCAAGAAATAAATCGTGAGTTTGAGGAACGTGTTGTCCAAAGTTCGGGAAACTCGGGAATTGGCCAGCGAGGGTGGAAAAGCCTGGAGCATGTCGATCATAATCGGCCACATGGTCGAATCAGGGACTTAGCGCCGAAAGGGTGGGGGAAGATCCTCACTGGAGGGGAGAGATTGAGGATGTGCCTGGTCAGCGTCAGCCCTGGAGCTGGGGAGCGGGAGTGGAGTGGGTTCAGGCAAGGCAACAAGCTTCTGTTTCTGTGCTCTTCTTCTTGCGGTTAGTCTTGCGAGTGATCTGCGAGGGGGAGGATGTGCACTCGATGTTGATGAAGGGTATCATCAGCGTCTGCGAATACGCGTATTCAGACACACCGTAGCGTAACAAGTAGGTTTGTTAGCAGATGGAGAATGTGAAAGTGAGGGTTCTCGCCAACTTTTTCTCGTGTTGCTTCGTGATGGGGGCTTGAGGGCCAGGTGTGTCTGGTGCGGGCACTTCGTAAGTTGAGATATCCCTGTTGGAGAGAGATCGTTCCAGTTTCCGGATGGGATGAAGATTGACCACTCGAACTAGTGTAGTTTTATTTTTTGACTATTTGATCAAGATTAATGGCGATGGTCACAGATGCCCAGTTTAGCGTGTTGATCTGCTCAGATCTTGGATCGTAATTTGGAGTAGTGTCTATAGAGTATGAAGTAGTTTGGTGGGTGTGTTCGGGCTTCTCTCGCATCTACGAACGCTGATTGATAGTTCAATTCGAGCCCTCTGCACTAACACAGTCGTTCTCATCAGGATGGGGCATGGGTTTCGCTCGTGGAATCCAGAAACGGGACGGGAAAATACCGATTGCATTGATATTAAACGTCAAAAAATCAACTCCCGCGCCAAAGAGGGGCCCATGCTCTCTTTCACACAGCGCGGACACATCCCAAAAGCTTTGATCTCTTCCCAAGGGCTCCGAATCTCTATACTTCGTAGAATCACCGCCAGAGTAATAAAAGAAAACAAAAATAGTCATAAAATAAAATAGGGACCTTCTGTGTTAACCACAACCCGCCCAGCCATTGGCAAGTCATTGGAAATTTCTCAGGTCACCGTATTCGCACCCGGCGCAGCTGCCCTAACTCGGAAGTCCTCCCGAGGCTCTTGATGGCTCATCGCATGGTGTGCCGACTTGTATGGTAGTGTGTAGGCGACCTCTGACCTATAGTAGGAGCGGCTAAAGCCATTTCTTACCGTTTCTTTCCTCACTGGAATAATAAGATCTTCAAACCCAGAGTCGAAGTGGGGAGAAGAGCCAGCCAGGCCCATTCGTGATTGAGGCGGTCAAGTGGAGGTCGTATACACACTAGTTTAGGTGGTTCCGGGGCATGGATTGCAACGCTGGGAATGGGAATGTGGAGGACAATGTTACCTTACAGTTGGATCTGATGATCAAAAATTAAAATGGATCTTGACGAGTCCCGGTCCGTTTGCGTCTGGGGTCCGGGGTCTGGGGTAGTTGAGGTGCCATTTCATGAATTGCCAGCGCCAGCCACCCTCTGCCACACTTTTGGATTTGGACCGAAACTTTGGACCCCAACGACTAGGGTAAGGGGGACTGACTTACCTGGAGGAAAAGAGAAGAAAGCCGGGCTGTTTGATAACGCCATTCATATCGATCACAGTTGACCTGGCGATATTGGCTGTCCAAGCATCAAGGCCGAGACGAATTCATCGCAGCCGTTTAATGTCCTGTATTCCTTCTCACCCGTCGTGTAATACACGCGATGGTAAACCTCTTGCTCTCTTCTCCCTCCTCCCTGACCAGGCTAGCGCACGTCAAATATCTCAGGACATCTGCGTGCAGAAGCGAGAGATGTCACTCAAGAATATGTGCCATGGTTATGCCCATCACCGCTCGCCCATGCCCCGAAACAGCATCTCGTCCGTCTTCCTTTCCACTCGGCTCTGTCCAGCATCTCCATTTCCCCGGATTTTACAGGCGGGATGATGATTTATGGCGCAGGACGAGGAGGTACGCTCTCGTATGCGACGAGGAAGTGGAGAGCATGGCAGGCGGGGGTGCTTCTCTTGGGAACAGAAGTCTGGGGTCGGCGTGTACGTTCTTTGGGGCTGCTATCCACGAACGAGCAGGGTAGCATAGCCTGATCGAATTCGGAGAGGAGGAGGAGGAGGAGAGACGGAGAGCAAGAAGGAAGAAAAAAAGCACATGAAGATTCTTTAAAGTTTGGGAACCCTGCCGGAGCCGAGGCATCCTTATTATAATACCCCAAAGGCCTCTCTCCATTTCTCCGGGCTGCAACAGCTAGACCAGACAAGCGCTAAGCTGTATTCTGCCGAATCCTGGCCAAGAAAATGGCGCTGCAGGTCATTGATCATCAGAAATAAGAGCAGCAGAGTGACGATCAAGGTTCGTGATGGGGGTGCGATGTTACACCCCGCTTCCTTGTCCAGCCTCGAAGTCCTCGTCGCAAAAACGAGGGACCCGAAAAATGAAGGGGTCAGATAATACCCCGGATATCTGCCCGCCTTGAGCCTTGACGGAAATGATGATATGCCCCCCCTCCTTCGTACACATCGCATCATATACTTCGTAACCTACCTCCATTGTTACCCCCCGCACATTCTTCAACCAAGTGGACGTGCTCCCCGAGCTCGTGGAATGTGGGTTTGTGTTGTCCATCCTTACCCCGGTCCCCCACCACAACCGCAACTGCTCCCACTTCCGCATCGACGTAATCCCCTGGACCCCTGTCCGGCTCCTACGCCTATCCACTCGCCCACTTACCGAAGCAAACACTTTTTGAATACCGAACTTTTTTGTTTCTTTCTTGACTTTTTGGTTTTTTTTTTTCTTTTTCCTCTTCCTTCCCATTTTATCGTCGAGGAACTTCTCAATGTTCCCTTACCACCCCAATCCCAAAGAGGGCAGCTCCTCCGCCCCTGATTACATCGGCGCTAAGTCCGGGAGCCCGGTATTGATCAGGTGGGCCGTTCTCAGTTGACATCACTCGGCTCTTTTTTTCGACCCCAGTATTTCCCCGGGCAGGGAATCTTAGCCTCCAGCCTTGAAAGCCCAGCAACTTTAGCAATGTGGCCATCGTGAGAACATCGGGCAAGGCACGAGAAAGGGGAATAGGCTGCGGGGTAGTAAATCTCCGATGCTCCCGAGGGCTAAAAGAAAAAAAAAATGAAGTCTGGAATCAAGTGAGGTGAGGTGAAGAGCCAAGGACTAGACGTGGTTGTGGTTCGAGATGCGTCGCTGGCATGGGAAAACCGCGACACCCACCTCCCCTCAAGCTCACGATGTTGGTTGGGGCCGCAGATGAAAAGCTCGAGTTGGGTTCCCTGCTTTCGAAACTATAAGATGGGGCCCACCTCCCGCGGCCCATCGTGTCTTTAATCTTATCTCCAGACTCGTGGCATATCCTCATCCCCACTCCGCCCCTCTGCCCTTGCCCATCACAATCAACCCTGGCCCACCCAATCTGCAGCATTGGGTAGGACATTGGTTCGCCTTGCCAGGTTCTTAAAACCTCCACAAAGCCCTCCATTCTCTGTTCCAGTCTCTTGCTTCCTCTTCCTCCACGCCCCTTTCCACTTACAGCTGTGGTAATCATGATGAAGCCGGCTGCCCTTCTCCTGGCCCTCTTCGGCGCCGCTGCTGCCCTTCCGGCGGCCGAACCCATACCAGTTCCTATCGCGCTTCCTCACCCCGCACCTAACCCCGTGCTCGAGGACCGCGCTGCCAAGGTGACCGTCACCCTCCCATACGCCACCGTCGTCGGCCGCGGCGGCACCGTAGAGACCTTCAACGGCATCCCCTTCGCCAAGCCGCCCACGGGCCAGCTGCGCCTGAAGCCGCCTCAGAAGCTCACGAGCAACATCGGCACCGTGGACGCGACGGGCATCGCGGCGTCGTGCCCGCAGATGTTCCTCACCACCAACAACGACAACCCGTTCCTCGACCTCCTCGGCGACATCCTGACGCTGCCCTTGTTCAAGGTCGTCAACGGCCAGGAGGACTGCTTGACCGTCAGCGTGCAGCGGCCCGCCGGCGCGACCAAGGACTCCAAGCTGCCCGTGCTCTTCTGGATCTTCGGCGGCGGTTTCGAGCTCGGATCGACGGCCATGTACGACGCTACCGGCCTCATCAATGCCGGTATCGACATGGGCCAGCCCTTCATCTTCGTTGCTGTCAACTACCGTACGGGCGCATTCGGATTCATGCCGGGCAAGGAGATCCACGCGGACGGATCTGCTAACCTTGGTCTGCTCGACCAGCGCATGGGCCTCGAGTGGGTTGCCGACTACGTCTCTGCTTTCGGCGGTGACCCGGACAAGGTCACCATTTGGGGAGAGTCTGCCGGTGCCATCTCCGTCCTCGACCAGATGGTTCTCTACGGCGGCAACAACACGTACAACGGCAAGAAGCTCTTCCGCGGCGCCATCATGAACTCGGGCAGCATCGTGCCCGCCGATCCGGTCGACTGCCCCAAGGGCCAGACCACCTACGATACCGTCGTGGCCGCGGGCGGCTGCAAGGGCGCGAGTGACACCCTCGCCTGCCTCCGAGGTCTCGACTACAGCAAGTTCTTGCAGGCGGCTAACTCCGTGCCGGGCATCCTCTCGTACCACTCCGTCGCTCTCCAATACCTCCCCAGGCCCGACGGCAAGGTCCTACCCATGAGCCCGGACATGCTCGTCGTGACGAACCAGTATGCGGCCGTACCGATGATCATCGGCGACCAGGAGGACGAGGGCACGCTCTTCGCGCTCTTCCAGCCCAACGTCACCAGCACATCCAAGCTCGTCAGCTACCTCAACGACCTCTTCTTCCAGGGCGCCAGCAAAGCGCAGATCGAAGGCCTCGTCAACACGTACCCGACGTCGATCACGGCGGGCAGCCCGTTCCGCACCAGCATCTTCAACGAGCTGTACCCGGGCTTCAAGCGCCTCGCGGCCATCCTCGGCGACCTCGTCTTCACGCTGACGCGCCGCGTGTTCCTCGAGGTGGCGACGACGGTGAACCCCAAGGTGCCGGCGTGGTCGTACCTCGCCAGCTACGACTACGGCACGCCCATCCTCGGCACGTTCCACGCGTCGGACCTCCTGCAGGTGTTTTACGGCATCTTGCCCAACTATGCGAGCAGGAGCATCCACACGTACTACATCAACTTTGTGCATAACCTCGACCCCAACGTCGGCGTTACCAAGTATGCCAAGTGGCCCAAGTGGAGTGAGGGGAAGAAGCTGATGCAGTTCTTCAACGATAAGTCGGGGTTCTTGGATGACAACTTTAGGTCGGAGAGCTATGATTATATCATGAAGAATGTGTACGCTTTGTACATTTGAGAGAATGGGCCAGGGAGAACTGAGCTGGTCTCGGGTGGGACATTAAGCGAGATGGGTGACCAGAGGGTGTGGCAGGAATAGGGTTCAAAGCGGGAGTGAGACAGGTAGGAAACGGGCCCGATCGAACGAGATAACGACATTGTACATACTATTTATTCAATGTATATATAAAGAGCTTGAACAGAAATGTTTGAACATGATGAACGACCAGACGTCAGTCCCAGTGTTAAGCCTTCTTGCAGTCAGGATCGTCCACTAAGTCGGTTACGGTGTCTGACTTCTTAGTAACTGCAGGATGGCTCAAACTGATTGAACAATTTGACGAGGGTAATGTAGAAGACGAGAGAGGATAGGCATTCGCCTTCAAAATGTTGTCCTGCTGCCAAAGGGCGTCGAGGATGTCGCGTTGTCGCCGTTGTCGCTCTCGGTGATGGCATGATTCGAGTTGGGAGGAAGGTGGTTTGGGTGGAACCAGGCTCTGATTGGCTGCTGACGAAAAGGGCTAAATGGGATGGGATCCTCAGGCTGCACCTTCCGAACACGTCTCGACGCGTTCTTCTCGTCACTTCTAAATTCTTGGGCAACTGCGAACTGACGAAAATTACATCCCCCAGGCATCAATTGATCACTCCATTATACGAAGGCGAGAGTCGATTCCCACCGCAGGGCACCATCTCCAATCAATTATTTAATACATCGAAGGAGACCGACCTCTCGCGCCTCCTTCACCCTCCATCACCCCGCCTTGCCTTTTTACCTCCACACACACGAATCCCGCGCCAGCTTTCAAGATGTCGGACTACGGTGACGACATGGACGTCGACGGCCCCCACGTCGTGTCGGTCATTCCGGAATCAACGAAAGGCAAGCGGAGTGCCGCCAATCTCCCCGTCGAGGCCGAAGACAGTCTCCCATGGTTCGTCCAGCAAACCCCCCAAACACTCCAGCCCGCTCGAAAGCTTCCCGCAAGCTAACTCATTCTACGATAGGGTCGAGAAATACAGACCAGCAACCCTATCAGACGTCTCCGGCCACCAGGACATCCTCGCGACCCTGAAAAAATTCATCGACACCAACCGCCTCCCCCACCTCCTCCTCTACGGGCCCCCGGGCACTGGTAAAACCTCCACCATCCTCGCCCTCGCCCGCCACATCTACGGCCACGACAACATGCGCCAGATGGTCCTGGAGCTCAACGCCTCCGACGACAGAGGCATCGACGTGGTGCGCGAACAGATCAAGACGTTCGCCTCGACGAAGCAAATCTTCAGCGTCGCGCCCACTTCGAAACCCGGGGGCGGTGCGGCGGCGGGGTTCAAGCTCATCATCCTCGACGAGGCGGACGCCATGACGAACACGGCGCAGATGGCGCTGAGGAGGATCATGGAGAAGTACACGGTCAACACGCGGTTCTGCATCATCGCCAACTACTCGCACAAGCTGTCGCCGGCGCTGCTGTCGAGGTGTACGAGGTTCAGGTTTAGTCCGTTGAAGGAGGCGGATATCAGGGTGTTGGTGGACAAAGTTATCGACGAGGAGAATGTAAAGATTCTCCCCGAGGCTACGGATGCGCTTGTGAAGCTGAGTAGGGGTGATATGAGAAGGGCGCTCAATGTGTTACAAGCCTGCCACGCTTCGAGTACGTTGGACATTACACAACCCCTTTCCAGACTGGAAATGACTAACGTATTGTGACAGGCACACCCTTACGGCCCAAAAACGCCCCCAAGATCCCCGAGAGCGAAATCGTCCGCGAGACCATCACGACCGAGACGATATACAACTGCATCGCCGCCCCAGCGCCCGACGCAATCCGCGAAATCCTCGACACACTCCTAAGCAACCCCGACGTCACGTCTTGTCTGAGCACCATCAACACGCTCAAGACGGCGCAGGGCCTCGCGCTCGCGGACATCATCACGGCGCTGTCGGAGGAGATAGCGAAGCTGGAGGTGAAGCCCGAAGTTATGATTCACTGGCTTAGCGGATTGGCGGATATCGAGCATAGGGTTGCTGGGGGTGGTGGAGAGGGGGTGCAGACGGGGGCAGTGGTGGGAGTGATTAGGAACGGTGTTGAGTTGTCTCAGAGGTAGCACTCGATGAGGGCTGTTTTCGGTTCGGCTAGGTGTAGAGGGTGTTAAAAGGACAAAAACTAGTGTTCTTTGTTAGAATGGGAGGACTCGAGGGTAAATGAGATGGTGTAGAACCGGGGGCGTAGTGTTTGGAGTGGACGTGGAGGAAGGCGAGGTGAATTTACACGGGCCGAGATTCCGAGAACCAAGAACCAGACGATCGACAGTGAAGGCAGGACGGTAAGCGGATTTTCTCTTCATCAAAATCTTTGCTTCTCTCCAAGTCTCGCCTGTCATCGCACGACAAGAGCCTTTGGTTGATTGCATCAGTTGGTTGTCACTCTCCCAACAGCTTCCTGGCCGTGATGACCTTTGCGACTCTGCTCATAAGTTCGCCTGTGATTTATGTGATCTATCCCGCGGCCTTTACACGAGGCCATGGCACATTCAATAGATAAAACTTTATGGAGCTATTTTGGAAGGGTCCAGTTTGACGACCCCAGCGCTTGTTCAAGAACAAGACTTGGTCCTTACTTGCCCCGTCTCCAAACCCACTTGTCACTAAAAATTGACCAGCCTCTAGAATTACTGCTTTTGCAAACAGTTTTCCTTGGTCCCTCTCATTCTTCATGATTCTTCATGTTCTTTCGTCCTTTTGGGTATATCATAAGCTAAACAGGAGTCGAAATCTTACAATTGATCTTCGTATGGCCCCATTATTTCTGGGCCGGCCCAGTGTCTACCATCCTCTCACCATCCTCGTTCAGTTCTCTAATATCCCTGTGACATGTAAATCCTTCGTCGTCGCGTTCTGGTCGACGAGGGTGCTTATGAGCTTCCTCTTGAGCCAGCAGTTCCCACCCACACGGGGCAACCATACGAGGTCGGCATTGAATTGTACCGCGACGCACGTAGTGTTTAACGCGTCCGATTGGTCGTTGAAATACGCGCACGCGCTGAGGCAATCCTGGAAGGTGTACGCGATGATGGTGGTGATGTCTAAGCCAAACCCCGGGCTGGGATGGTCGACGCCACAGGTCGCCTGGAACTTGTATGCTCTGTCCTTGGGCGCTAATGTGAACTTTTCGTCGTTGAGATTCGGGCAGTCGAGCTCGAGGATGCCCTCCGTCGGCGGAGGAGATATCCGGGATCGCGTCGCCGCCGGATTGGCCGAGTTTGTGGCGTTGTTGGCTGGTTCAGACGATTGAGACGGTTGCGACGGTTGCGATGGTTGCTGCGATGGTTGCTGCGATGTTTGCGCCTCTGCCAGCCCTCGTCTAAATGCAGATCAGTACCGTTCTTCCGAATGCGAAGGAGGTGAGAAACATTTCAACGCCAGGTAAAACGCACTCATAAGCCTTCTTTACTGCGATGGACCCGCCCACCCCGCCGCCTACTGCCGCAACGATGATGACCAAGACTAAGAGTATCAGAAGAATGAGAGTGGAGCGTCGTAAACCCGGAGTCTTTCTATCTTCGTCGGGCTGGGAAATCGGCGCCGGGGGTTGGACTCCTTTGTATGCGTATGTGTATGCGTCTGCGTTTCCGTCCCCGTTTCCATTCCCGTAGTCATTCTCCTGCTGAGTAGGTATCTTCCAACCCTCGGCGGGACTCTGGACTTGTTCGGGCAGATCGCTCGGTCCTCGCACGACTTGCAGACCGTCCATGAGTTCAAGCGAGTGTGTTGGCGGTGTTTCGGGGCCTGGATTATAAAAAACCACTGCCTTCTGGGAGAAAGCTCCTTTCGGCCTGTTTTTCGGGCCTGTTTTACGGGCTGTGCTAGACAGAGCTCTCACCAAGGGCGTTAAGAATGAAAGTCACAAAGGAGGACGGGGGAAGGAAAATATGGTAAAACTATGAGAACTACGCCATAGAATGTTACTCCTCAAAGAATTCCCGATTAATTCCTTCGGAGCGATCCTGGCACCCCGCGGCGCTTAAGATATCATCGTGAGTGGCTAAGTCGAGGACTGGATACCCACAGACTCACCAACACATCCAGGATAAAAACATGGGCTGGGCTGCGGGGTTTTGGCTGCGATGAAACCTCAGACACTTTCTTCGCTGCTCGAGAGAGGCGCAATCGCCAGAAGGATCAAAACTGCCAAGTTGCGACTTTTGAGAATCGCTCCACTTTGCTGCTGGGGCTCCAAATGGAGACGCTTGCATAGCCAAGGCCCTCGACTCCTCAAACTCTTCATTGGCATCACTGTTGCAAATGCGAATGGATGTTTGTTGCATGGGGTCTTTTGGTGCTACATGACCAAGCCGCCCGGCTGCTCCCGCGCACCAACAGACCTCAATGCTACTCTGTCGTTTCAATTCAGGAAAGGTGTAGAGGTCCCGGACCTGATTTCACGCCCCCGCCTTTCCCGCTTCGAAGCCCCTACAGCAGCATCACTGCCATTGATCATCTGTTACCATTTTTGGAGCTTATGAAGTAGTCAAGCGTTAAGCTAATAATGATGCCATCAAGTTGAGATGAGAAGCGCAATGGAGAATGGAGATCACTAGCAATATCTGGCAGGTGTTGTCACCACTACCTTTACCCTTTACCCCGTGTAAGAAGATATTGATGATTTGCTCCATTCTCGCATGGGTGAACCTCCTGAGTATTCCCTCCTCTCCCCCGCCCTTACTTCTTCTTCGTGATCCTGAAATCCATCGCCTGGCTTCATGTTGGTGTGCGTCTTGCCTGAGCTACATCCCACTTACTTCCTTTCCCCCGGCGGCTCCGAGTTCGGTCCAGCCCTGGGCCTACCCTCTCCCACGCCTTCTCCAGAACCAAACCTACGCCGGCCATTCTCTACTCCTCCCGTCTGAGCAGAACGGGCTTGTTGCAGTCCTGCCGCAACATAGAGGGTTTCCTTGCCATCTCCAATACCATACAGTTCGCCGTCGACTCCGCATCCCACCATAGACACCACCCCAGATACGCCTAGTCCCCACCTCCCGGTCCCCCTAGCCATCCCGTCTCACCCTCACGACGCGCAGGCCGAGCCCCAAAAAACCAGCGCCATCATAGAAGGAGGAATTTATCGCGTCCCTTGGAAACGCCGCAGGCCCCGGCGTTTCCGTCGCCCAGAAGGACCCGCTATGCGCTCATCATCCTGACCACGAGCTATATCGCCGTCGCCATGAAACGAACACGACTGAGTCCTTCGCCAGGTTCGCAACCTAGTTCACGGCCGTGCTGCGCTGAATCGATCGATGACTTCCTCATCTTTTTTCGACATGAGCCAGACCACCTCTGGCATCGAGGTCCTAGACTCCTTGGACGAGGTACTGGAGTACACACTCTCTCGTGCCGCAATGGAGACTTTCGTCGGCGAGCATCCCCGTGTCGCGAACGGGTATAATGAACACCGGTCCGCATACCGCACAAAACCGGAATCATATTTGCACAATTTAGTTGACGAAGAAGACACTTTTGCGCTGGCTCACCAGGCGTTACGAGCAATGATGAAAGGAGTGGCGTTTGGTATGCAGCACAAAGCAAGAAATATTTTGGGATATAAAATGTGTTTAATCCAGGAGAATTATTTGTTTTGTTTTTCATTTCGTTGAATGAGGCGTTTGTGCTAATATTAGGTCCAATCTCATCTTTACGTTTTTGATATGAGAGTCTGAAAGGGCGATGGCGATGGCGATGTCTATGTGGTCTCCCACATCACACATCACAAGGAGGAGTATCACAAGTTTAGAAGTGCATTCAAACCGCTCGGAGTACACAGTCCATCAGCAATAAGTCAAGCTCACATCCACAGGCCGAAGTGCTCTACAGCGAGTGGGGTTGAGACGGGGGTCTTTTCTTTCTCACTACACTTAACCCTCGATGAGAATTTCGGATGCCTTTAGATTGCGGTATCTTAGATGTCTAAATTGCAACTTGTAACGAGCGAGTATAGGCGGTCAGTTTGCTTGCGGATGATATGAGTCAATCCTCAGCTAACTTGCCTAATGCGAGAAGAGTGGCATTTGGGGATGGAAAGGTTTCGTCTCTTGATACGCCCCAGCCGGGATGTCTTTCTATAGCCCGCCTTGAGACTGGCATCATAAGAATTGGCAGTCTTCAACATTTGATGGCTGGCTTGATGGCTGGCATTGAGTGCTCTCTCCACCCATCTATGCAAGTTTCCATCAATCAACAAGGACGTCGAGGGTAACCCTATCTATTATTCCGAGGTGGTCCTCGAGCAAATCTAAGTCTAGATAATCGTTCCCTCTCCCCAAGACAACTTTTTCGAAACCGAATGGTCACGCGGCCATTAACGGAAGTCGGCAAAGGATTTTCGATCGATCGATATACCATGCTCGTCCTTGAATCACATACCGCTCGCGTTAAAACCGTTTGCTTCTCCCAAAATCTGATGGTGGCGACATTCCTCCGGGCGCTTAACGGCCCCTCTCCGAAAACCCGGACGAGCTTACCCGGGTGTCCCCTGCATTTGCAGCTGCTGTGTTGCCATGAACGTAGGCACGTGGACAAGCTCATGCGTGCTTTCTCCTCGTTCTACCGTTACCAGAAATAGTACAGCCCCCGATCCTTCCCACTATTTTCGATCGATGAGGTGCATCTCGCATATCTGCTGGTGTTGAGAGGCACCTCCTTGGAGTCAACAGCAGGCTACGTTTTTTCCAGGTTATCGAGATCATCATCAACCCGTCAGGCCTCAAATACATATGGACGAGCGTAAGCGAAGGTCGTACGGGAGGAGGGGGATTAAAAGACGCTCGACATTAAGCCAGGAGCATAGGGAGTCAGAAGGCCAAAAGACGACCTGATGGACATCCGCATTAATCCTGCTGCATACCTTACATCTTTTTCCCCGGACCATCCAATCTGGAGTTCGTGCCTGGAATCTGGTCATGGGCAGGAACAAATCTGAGATCGCGCGTCTACACTACACTACACCCACTTTCGCGGCGGCATTCTTACTGCATGTAACGTCCTGCAGACAAGGAGGGATCCAGTCGACGGACAAACCTTTCCTGAAAGGAGTGTAAAGGCGGGGGAGACTATTTGACGAGATTGTTGCAAAGCAACAAATGTCTTGGTGGAGTGGCTACTCGCCCGCTCGTAAATGAGGGCAGGAGGTCACAGAGGAGAGGCGAGTTCTGCGACGTTCTGTATCTCTAAAGCTTCAATATCCTCCCCAGTCGGAGGCATGGTGCCGAGTGGATGTCCTGACTCGAACGAGACTCGTCCTACGTGGAAGAAGTGCGAAGAAGATACTTTGGCCAATATTAAATCCATCGCCGTCGAATAAAACCGCCATTTCTCAGTTGATTGAATATTGGACTTGTTCAAATTGCTTATTACGGTCTTGTTAATATTCCAGGATTTCTCTGCTGTGCCTCGGTGCCGGTGCCGAAGAGAATTCTACCTTGATGTCGTCTCCTTGCAGCATTATGGAGACGGAGGCGAATGTGGTCTTGCGCCCTCTCTGCAATACGCCAATTGATATCCTAAACCGTGCTCGTCTCTCATGTCTAATTCTGTTTCTCGGAAAGCTAGCTGCGCCCAAGATATTGATTGGATTGGAAGCTCTCCAGTCACATCCAGTTGAACTGGTTCCAATCCGATGTTGCGCTGCATCTCGGCGAACGCTTCTAACAATAGAACAGATCAAGGATGGTGGTGCTCCTGGCTGCACTGACTTGCATCTTGCATCTTACATCTTGCATGCTGTATAAGTTGCAACGACATCCACCCACCCACCCTCCTCGCCCATCTCGCCCATCTCGCCCACCTCGTCCATTGTGTCCATCCATCCCGTTCTATCAGGTCACATACTCAGGTACTCTGTCGTCCATTAATCAATCAGCCATTTGGTATCATTGATATTCCATCCCTCCTCTCATATTCCCTTTCCAAACCGCCGCCACGTTCAATCTCACCTCACCGCTAGACCATATGAGCAAGGAAACATTGTCAATACATACACATACGCACGCACACACACGCGCACACACACACACATGATCACTTTCTGCCAGGTCCCGTTTCCGGTCGTAAGCAAGATCTGGTTCATTCCGCCATTCTAGGCCCATTCTTGCACTGGTAGTCTGGTACTCTAAGATTCGGGGTATATCTCTACGATCCACCCGACCCTTTCGACCTTCGGACTTTTGGCCCGCGAAGGATTCTAGCCGCGAATGACCGCATGCTTCATATATACCTCGATAAACAAACACATCAATTGATGTTGGAAACAACGTAGGAATTCTCCTTGCCAACTTTGTAACCAGCTCTGGAGACTGGAGGACAAGATTGAGCACCTACACCGGTGGGCTGGGCAAAGCGAGAACCTTGAAGCGAGATGACCTTTGAGCAGCAGGGTCTCCGCAAAGGACTATGCAGAAAAATGAAATGAAAAGAAGAAAAAAAAGATAAAAATAAACCAAAAAAGAGAAGAGGGAAGAATTTGATGTCGGCTACAAGTACGTCCTGCATTGATGAATTGTCTCTCTGGCCACTCACTCCGTTCCTCTCCTTTCTGCCTCTACTTTATCCGCTCCGCCCGCCGCCCCAAGATTGGAAGACTGCAGATTGGCCTTCATATATCAATTGATGATCCTTCCTGCCCTTGGTCCTGTTATAATTAAAGGGGATTATTATCATTACCTGATTTTTCTTGTTTTTCCCCCGCTTTTTTCGAGATGCCTGGTCTTCTCGATTTCATCACAGACATCGATGTCGAGCCGTGAAAGATGAGAAGCTGAGGAGAATGCGGAGGAGCCGAGACCAGCGAATTCCTAGAGAGGATTTGAGGGATAACATGAGAGAAAAGCATAGATATAAAGAGTAAACTAGTTTGACCCATGGAAAGAACGTTGATGAAGTGAGGCAGTTCACGAATTGGATCAGGACTCGACACCATACGAAGTAGGTAGAAGGAAGCCTTCAGGGCCTTCAACTTGCATTGGCGAGATTATACTCATCCTTCTGCTTTCTGTCCCTCTTTCTTTCGCTGGCTCGCTCGCTCCTCGCCGTTTCCGCTTTCTGCCTCCCTTTCTCTACCTCCCGTTCTGAACCTCCCGTATCATCCAATGCGAAGCTAGATCATTAACACATGAGCTGTGGGTGACTGTGGGTGTACATCGCTCGTACACCCATTCTCTCTTTCTGCTTTTCGTTCTCCTGGTAACACTATTTCACCATTTCCTCTTGGTTTACGTCGGGACCCCACGACGGAGTCGTCCTCGGCTGATGCATAGAATAGAGTATGGGGCTTCCCTTGCTTAAGATGTGCCGCCTATCGGGCTTAATTGATGCTATAGTACGAAGCACTCTCCGCTTCCATCCAGGCAGGCGATTCCATTCTTGGCAGTCTCTATGGCCTATCCGCTCCCCGTTTGAACATTTGCTTGACCTTTAAGGAACCAGTATCCGGGAACTGAGGGTATAGACATGATTCTCTCGTTCTACGGCTTTGACGGATATGCTTTTGTTCCTCTCCTGCAAGGTTTCTATCAAGCCAGAGCGGGAAACCAGTTCATGTTCTAATTGCTTGTGACGTCCTTGGTTTGTGAAATCTTAACCCGTCTCCATCAGCCAAAGACACATTAAGTGTCCAGTCTTTCGCTTTCCTTCTCCTCTTTCTCCATGCCCATTTATCCATGACTCTGTGGCGCGGGTAACCTTTTTTTTTCTCTTTACATTTTTTTGCTGGCCTTTCTTGACCGTCTCCTTTTATTATTCCCAACATACCCGCAGCCTCAATTCCCTCGCCAAGTCCAAAGTTGTGGAACAGCATTTGCAGCTCGTTTAGGCCGTTGGCTCGAACGTGTTAGTCGAGGTTGTTGGTCCTACATCACCAAACCATCCGAGGACGTGATATCTTTCTCATCACTTACATGGTCAAGACCGCTTTGCCCCCTTCCCACCATCCATCTCGCTTCTTGGACCAACGCCCTGCGAACCAACTTGTCTCGCCTCCGCCCCCATCACACACCCCAGCACCGCCGCGAGCCACCAATACGCAGCCAGCAGAGGGGGAAAGAGAGAGAGAACCGCGTACTCGGTATCTCCCCAGACGCATGAGAACCAACACCATCCACGACCAACATCTCGAAGCTGCACGACTTGCTTGATTATACCCTCCATCATCGAGACGCAAAGCAGGGAGGAGGGTGGGCGACATCCGGGGAGCTTGGAGCCGATGAAGGGGAGCTGTTTGATTTTATGACGTACTGGAGACTGAGACATTTGCGACGCGAGCAATGATCGTGCTTGAACCTTTCGACGACGAAAAAGAAGACCGCCCTCATCTTTTGTATATAAAACAGGGCATTCCTCACATAACTCCCAAGCTATACCCCTATACCCCCTTCGACGAATTACGCTCAACCATTCCCTTTTCTTTTATTTCCTTGTTCGAATAGAATCATGACAATATGATCTTAACGACAACGACGCTAATCCTCCTCCTCGCCACTCCCTCACTCGCCAAACCCTCCCCGTCCACCACAAATCTCCGTCCATCACACCCCCACAACCCTCTCGCCGAAGCCATATCCAGCAGCCTCAAACGGAATGGCGCTGGAAATAGCACCTCCGACTCCCCATCCGACTCGACAGGCGGCGCAGACAAAGTATTAAGGTATTCCCTGCAGCAAAAACGACTCAACCGCACCACCACAACAACAACAACAGCGGCGCGGAGAAGACTGTCACACAGGGCGCGGAGGAGAGGTAGTTCAATGTTTGAGAGCGACGAGGAGGCGACTCTTGTGAGGAGGGAGAAGTGGAATTGGAAACATTTGGAGGATTACAGGGGATATCTCTACTTTATGGAGCGTAAGTTCTCGACGTTGTTTGCACACCTCCCAACCAGACCAGGCATGGGGAGGAGATGGGCTGACCACAAAACTAAACAAAAAACTAGTCGAGATCGGAGACCCTCCACAACTTGTCGCTCTGACGCCCGACACGGGATCGTTCGAGACATGGGTGAATCCCAATTGCGAGAACGCCGCAAGCGCCTATCTATGTGCCAAGAACGGCATGTATCGTCCCGAAAAGTCGGAACTGGCAGTCACGCAGAATGAGCAGTTTGATTTTGGATATGGGAGCGGATGGGTTAGTGGACTGTATTACGAGGACAGGGTATACTTTCGGAGTAAGTATCAGTCGAGCTGGGACTTGGGAAAACAGCCCCAAGCTTGGGAATGTCCTCTTTTTTTTTCCTTTATAACTGACGGGTGTTGTCCTGGGGTTCCGCAGACGAAGATGTCGGCATACGGCAAAAATTTGGAATGGCCACCGACTCCAGCTACGCAGTTTCCGGCATTCTCGGCCTAGGGTACGGCATAGGCTACACCATAAACTACGCCAACGTCCTCGATTCGCTCGTCAAGTTCGATCTCATCAACGCGCCCATCTTTAGCGTGGCTCTTGGCGGACAGGGCCAAGGCACAAGTAAGCACAAAAATAGAAAATCTAAAAAGGAAAGCGGCGAGATGGCAAGATCTCGATCCAGCTGACTCGGAGTCTTTCTATAACAACAGGTGAAATCGTCTTCGGCGGAGTCAACCAGGCGAGATATAGTGGCTACCTTCAAGCCGTTCCCATATGGCCTTCCGTCTATGAGCAGGCGCAAGATTGGGTCCAGTAAGTCCTTGGCAATTCTCCCCTTCCCCTTCTCCTGACCATCGAAAACAACACCCAGCTCTTCTCACATGGTGGTTAACTTGTTTGCCTCTCTCTTCTTTTACAGCTACCGTGTCAACGTCAGTTCCTTCGGCTACACAACGCCGTTTGGCAAGAAAACAAGCTTCTGGAACCCCGGCACCTCGGCGAATCTAAACGTCCTCGTCGACACGGGCGTGACATATACTCTTTTGCCTCCAGCCCTGGCGGACGCCATAGCGCAACAAGTCGGGGCCACGTGGGATGTCGGCGAATGGACGGTCGACTGCGCCATGCGTGACCAGCCGGGGACTTTCGACTTTGGGTTTAATAATGACAGGTTGATTATCAGGGTTCGATACTTTGACTTCATCCTTAAGATTCAGGAGGGGAGGTGTACGCTTGGAGTGCAGCAGGGGACGGATTCGGACGCGATCCTTGGGAATACCTTTTTGCGGGGAGCATACGGTGAGTGCTTTTCTCTTTCTTGCTTCCGTGGATGCTTGTTACTAACTCCGTTTTCGAAGTCGTTTATGATCAGTCGACGCATGCCTTGTGGATGGAGAACTATGACGAGTGCGGATCGCAGGTGGTAGCAGTGGGGAGAAGTGCAGGGGACGTCGGGAGGGCGAAGGGGTTGTGCTGAGAGGGTTGGATGAAACAAATGGAGAGACGGTTTCATTCTTTACCTCTTCCTTTTCTTCTCTTTCTCTCTCCTTTGTCCAGCATGCATCTTTCGTTTCGTATTCGGAATAGCATAGATATGGTTGTTCTTGTTCAAGGCATGGTTCGCATTTGGGAGAGAACATGGAATATGGCGGGCACAGGTTCTGTTCTGGAGACTTTTCCAGCGAGATATCGTGGACATAGCATGTACTGGTAGGTGGGTTGGTAGCAATTGTCTTTACACCTTCAAGTCTAAATTCGTGATAACACAAGCAGAAATCCTGCTAGTCGTTGATGAACAACTCCCTCAGTCCCTCGGTCCGTCATGCCCACTCACCGCGAACGTCTTCTCCCAGAGGTCCCTCCCTCGTCCATATGTTCATACCCACCTTCCACCCAGACGTCACAGGCAAACCAGCATGCAAAGTCCTCTCATCCCCCTTCCCATCGTCCCCGACGTTCTGCCAATACACCACATTCCCCTCAATTGGCTTAAACGTAACCCCGCGCTCGTACTCCTCATCGCAATCGACAAACCTACACCACCTCTCATCCGCCGGCGCGTTCAAAATAGGGAAATTAGTCCCGCCGCCCGTCGTCCCCTCGCCGACGCCGACGTACCCGAAGAACGAGCTCACGCGCTGGCCCCCGTGGCGTGCCGTGCTATGCGCCGGGTCGATGAACCAGTCGGTGTGGAAGTGATAGTGTTCGCCCGAGGCGTAGCGCACGAGCTGGATGGGCTCGACGTGGCTGGCGGGCGTGTCGAAGCCTTGGAAGGACGTGGCGCGGGATTCGATGCAGCGGACGATGGGGTCGTCGAGGGGGACTGTGGTGGAGGAGGAGGTGCGGATTTTGTTGTCGATGAAGGAGCCGTTGGAGGAGATGATGGCCGAGTGTTTGAAGTGGTCCTTTCTTTTGGAGACGTGAGCTGCCTGGATGGATCGAGAAATTGGAGGAGGAGGAACTTGGATTTCCTTCGGGCCAGGATAAAGAATGACTTGAGAACTTACGCTAGGTCGAGGAGGTGAGCTCGCTCTTTGGCGGTTACGAAGTTGGTGAGGTAAAGCACGAGGGGCGAATGCGAGAAGAGATGCACCTTGTAAGGAGGATGAGTGCACTTGTAGGGAGCTTCAGTTTCGCTTCCCGAAAGTGGTTTCTGCTCTTCGCACGAGACGCCGGCGGCAAGGAAGAGGGCCGCTGCAGCGACGAGGTCTCTTAGTCGTAACCGCGCCATGATTCGAAAGTGATGAGAGCTTTCAATCGACGGATATGAATTGAATTAATATTAGCTTCTTGTGAGCCTAATGGAGCGCGTGGGGATCGTGAGATAAATTGATCAATTGATCGAGTATTTTGTCCTTCTATTCGAGCTTCATTTCCCTCCGCGTTGTCGCCGGCCCCGGATGAGGGGAGCTAGGAAATTTTTATTCCATCACTTTCAGCCAACCCTTTCTCAGATCACTCTCCTCTCTCCTTCGAATGGCATCGGATGATTGGAAGCGCCATCAACAGGGACCCGGAAAAGCCCTGAAGCGCTGGGAGAAGGGGGATGAAACATCTCAGGAGGCTCGCGGGGGCGTTTCGCGCACGGAGGCGTCCGGGCTTTCAGTGCCGAACGGGCGGCGACCGCAGCATGGGGCTCTTGTTTGAACTAGTGCCCCTGATCCACAGAATCCTGGGCTGGTGTGAATGTGATGGAAAGGTTGCAAGAGAGTTTCGAGAGCTTCATTCAGTCTTGAAGCTTTTCGACTCCAATCCGTGGTTTTAGTTCCGACTTTCTTTCCCAAGTATTCTCTTGTGCGCAAATGTGCTTCGAGAGGATTACACCGAGCTGGACGACGAGAACGGTGAACAGTTCTAATTCCCATATTATTGAAGTTCCTAGACGTCGGAAAGATGCCCGGCAACAACTATCGGCGACTCCTGTTTTGTGCCGGCGCCATTGCGATTTCGCCAGCCTTCGGATGGAAGTTTACGGCGCCACAAGACCTCGACGTTGCTATCAGCCGTGATGAAAGCACATTGATAGCTTGTAAGTTGATGCCTCTATTGGTTCGATGACCATTTAGGAATATCATTGCTCACGTTATAAATTGGACTAGTTGTAATGGTAAGTTTGTTCGGCGGAGCTGAGCCCAGACTGAGATCCAGGTGGTTGACACGAGAGATTGGCGCCACATTCAGCCCGAGCTGTAAGTTTTCTGGATCTCTTTCCGTGCTCGCGAGTCACGAGAAGTAGGAGTCTTTTACTGACAAAAGGATCTCTCTAGAGCATCGTGCAAAAAACTAGAATCGGAATGGGAGCTCGTCGAAAAGAAGCAACCCCGTACCGCCGTGGTAGACTGTAGAGAAAACGCTGAATACTGCTACAAGCAAGATGTCCTCACACATCCGGCCATCCGAGTCTACTTCCCCGACAACACCATGGAGAGATATCGAGGACCGCGGAAAGCCGATCCGTACGGAAATTCCTAAATCCCTTCGTCCCTTCTTCCTTTCCTTCCGATTCGAAAATGACACTAGATGCTCTTCCAGGGTACTAACATTGACGTCGCTGGGTTGCCTTGGTGGTTTCTAGGATACTGTCGTTCGTCAAACGCATCCACCGACCAATCCTTCCCGTGACAGAGAAGAACGAAACTGCTTTCCTAAACTCGGACGAGATCGTCATCATAGGACGCCTGCCGCCGCTCACCAAAGAGCCCGAATCAGAGCTTCTACATAAGCGTTTCGCCGCCGTCGCCCATCGCTACCATGATCGCTACACCTTTGGCCTCCAGATAATAACCGGCGATAGTTCGTCTGCGAGCCTCAAGTGTCAGAACAACATCGACGGTCTCGGCCACGACACGCCGGATCTCACCCGGGTGCCTGCCATAGAAAGCTTCGTGAAAATCTGCGGTGCGCCCTTGGTGGGTGAACTCTCGCGAAGGACGGAGCTTAGTCTCGTCAAGGTAGGAAATCAGATCTATTGTCGCGTTTTTTCCACCTGTTTCGCTTTCCCCCGCCCCCTCCGGCTGACAGGCGCACACGTACACCGTGACAGGCAAGCAAATCTATGGTCCACTACTTTACCGACTCTGAAGAAGACAAGGAAGCCTACATAGCGGCCATCCGACCCCTCGCTCAGAAATACCGCGAATACCTCAACTTCGTCACGATCGATGTCAACGAGTACCCCGATATGACCACCAGCGTCGGACATCGGAAAGGCGCCTCGCGCGTCGTTGCCGTGCAGAATCCGCATACTTGGCAGGCATATCCGCTTGAGGAGGGATCTGAAGTGTCGGCAGAGAGTGTGGAGCAATTCATACTAGCCATCACGCAGAACAAGGTGGCGCCGTGGGATGGGACGCCCAGGGAGGATAAGTTGGCGGAGGGTGCGGAAGAGGATGCTGGAGGGGAGGGAGAGGGAGAGGGAGAGGGAGAGGGCATTGACGGTCACGACGAGCTGTAGAATTACTGTAAAATATGGTGTTTGGGAATTATCTAGGGATACAGTGAGCCAATTCATATTAAATTTATATTGATTTTATTTTATTTATTTTTCACCAATAGCTCGGATAGGACGAGGGGAAGACTGACCACCCATGAGGAGAGGGAAATGAGATGTTGGTCAACGGATCTGATATTTTGGCGCCGAGCTGCTGCAAGGTTCTTAATGTAGCTTAGTCGAAGATACCGCAACGACCACGGGGCGCATGGTTTAGTGGTATAATTCCTCTTTAGCATAGAGGCGGTCCCCGGTTCGATTCCGGGTGCGTCCATCTTTTTGTCGTCCTTTCGACACTTCTCTTTTTCCTTTTCTCTCTCTTTTTTCCTTTTTTACTCTCGTTTTGACTTCCTATTTCGTGGTTCTACTTCATTTCCTATTTCTCGGTACTTTTAGTATCTAAGTATATCCTCTCCTTCTCCCTTCCTTTCTTCTTTCCTTCCTTTAATCCAACCTCAATTATCGGTTTGGAGGCTCTATAGGTGTTTCCACTTGACTTCATTCAGCCTCTTGTTTAACACTATCAGGGTAGCTTCATGAACACCTCCAGCAGCTTTGGATATTTCGGTGTCCTAAGATACTCGTCAGTTCGGCATTGTCTTCATGGAAACAGATCACCTACCCGAGCCCTGTCACCGGGTCCCAGCCCTTGACCGCGGGGAACCCCCCTGATCCGCAATTGGGGTTCGCCCCTTTGGTGATATCTTCAAAGATCTCAGGGTGCGAATACTGGTCTCCAAGTTAGCCCACCGGGTTCGAGGTTCGAGGTTCGAGGTTCTGGAAGCCGGCCCGTCAACCAGAACTTACAATGACTGGATGAACCCATCCCACCGTGCTCTTCCCCGCCGCCAACCTCTCTTCGTTCACTAAATTCAACATCGCCGCCACGATTGGCGCAGAAGCCGATGTTCCACTCATGAGACCCGGGTACCCGCGGTGCACCACGTAGATGTTATCCCCAATGGCCGACAGGTCAGGATACCCTCTCCCCTCCAGACTAAACTTCAGGCCGTCGGACCCAATGGTCTCATAGTCTGTGCGACCACCTTGGTAACCTTCGACGTCAAGAGTGATGTTTGAAGCGGCCAGGGTTGAGAAGTATGTATTGCGGTGGGCGAGCTGATATTCCGGGACGGGATAGACGTTGGAAAAGCCGCCGCCCGAGGAGAAGAGGGTCGTGGCAACCTCTTCGTAAGGGCCAGTGAAGCGCTGAGGTCGGTCGAGGCCTTGGCGTCGGTTCATGCCCCTACCGTCGTCCTCATCGCCTCTTCCCTCATCCTCGTCCCTACCATCATCCCCTTCCCTTCCCCCACGGTCGCCTCTTTCACTGTCCCCCTCGCTCGGGGCCTCCTCGCTATTCCCCCCATCAACCTCTGTCCGCCTCCACTCCGTCGACCCAACGGTCAAAACATAGGGGCAATTCCCCGGGAAATTCGGATTAAACACATCGTAGTTCTCCCCGAGACATCCCACCGGCGGAGGATCTCTCCTGTTGCTCCCTACTCCGTAATCACCCGACGAAACAACTACCGTAACTCCCTGCATTGCCAACTTCATAATCTCTGCACACTGCCTCCTCAGGTACGATACGGGGAGACTCGATTCGGAGCCGCTGTAAGATATCGAAATGACGTTTGTCGGTTCAAAGGTTCCGCATGCCAGAGGGCCGTCGTAGCCGCCTGGGTTGGAATTGGGATAGGTTGGGTCGAGACATTCGGGGTCAGGCAGTTGCCCGTTTGGTTGTAGGCTGTGAAGTCACAGTAGCTTCCGTCGATCGCATTGAAGAGATCTATGCAGTACTCCCTTTAGTAAGAGATGTTCATAACTAAACAACGCCTCCGAAATGAAAACGGGGCGGGGGGAGAGGGGAAACAGACTGTTAAAGTAGCCCTTGTAAATGAGTGGCTCTTCAGTATGCTGCTCCTCATACCACGGATCGTCAACGTGCCAAAGGACGGTTTTTTGAGGCCACACGAGAGACATGCCCAGCTGGAAATCCATCACGGCCTCAGCTCCTGATTCGGACTGATTGTTGGTTTCGCCGATGGCGCCGTTGGCGAGGTTGTTCTGCGGATGTGATCCCTTCGGTACCCATCTTTCGCCAGATACGATATCCCGGTCAATGTAATGTTTCTCAAGGGCAAAGGAAATAAGAATTAATGCGAGGAACTTGGACTTACGGTGCGACAGCTTTAAAGTATCGGTCCAAGTCACCCTGCCAGTATCGCATGTTGAGACCTTGGAATATGCCGAGCTTGTTATAGCTTCGGTTCTTGGTTCCCTCAGGAATGTCATATTGGGCTAGTAACTCCTAGTTAGTGCTCGTAAATGTAATGGCCTGGTTCATCTCATTTACTTACCTCTAATGCATTCAGGGGTGACACTGTAAATACAGTCGTTATAAGGCGGGATAATGTCAGGATCGTCTACCTCTTCTTGCGGTTTCTGGACTGGTTCGTCAACCTGGTGCTGATTGGTGCCTTCACCGCTGGCAGCTCCTTTGGATTTACCACTGAACGATTGTCCCGATGCTTTATGCGTAAAGGGCAGGCGGCTCTTCATCAAGGCATCCGATTGAAAACGTCGTCGACGCTGGCGAGGCGGTTTGTCTTTAGAGCTAACCTCTCGTTTATAGGTGCTTTTCTGCTGGGGTTGTACCAAGCTTTCCACCAGCATAAGCCTAATTCCGGGCGTTATATAGTCAATATGATCACGGACACTCCCCGGGAGGTGATATCTGAGGGGGCTCGTGTTAGAAAACGAGGACAACGGTTTTTAGACTCCGTGGAAAGGAGTCTTACCCAGAACAGGCCACATCTAAGGTCCCGGTATGTTCGTGCTCGTAAATATGAAAGTCCGCGTATATGAGCGCTTCGATCTCCTCCACCGTCGCATCGAATTGGATCCACTGGCCAACGTGTTAGGCTTTCTGTCCTCACTAAATGGCACCACTTACGTCTCAATTCACCTGCTTGTTTAGGGACCTTGATATCCTTGGCGCAGAGATGCCCTCGGAGACTAACCACTCCGTCACGGCTTTTACCCTATCCTCGCTCGGCGCAAAGAAACGGCGGACTTCTTCCGGGGAGAGGTGTTTGCCATAGTTTGGGGAATTCGGATCTGATCTGTCATGTAAAGTCCAAATGTCAGCCTCTATGTTTCCCCCTTGTCCTATGAAATCCACTTACATATCCCACAGAAGCCTATGCCCCTCGTCGAGGTTATCCTGTACCAGCCCAACCCGGACAGGGAGTAGGGTCTTCGCATCAGCTCTATTTCTCTTGGTCCACAGCTTGGTATGGTCGGGCAGATGCCTCTCGTGGAGGATGTGCGAGCGTGGAACGATCCTCGATGTGTACAGGCTTGAATTCCTCTCAGGGAGGGCCGTGGCAGCAGCCTGCCAAGAGAGGAGGCCCACAGCTCCCAGTTGAATAATTCTCATTGTTTCTTCGGAGAGAAGGTGAACTGCGGTCTTGGAGGCGGTTGTGTGACGGGGCGGTTCCCTTTGTAACGAGCATTTGTATAACGGATTAACCACGTCCGGTTTTTTTTCTCAAAAGACCGCCGAGTAGGGGAATCTGTATGGATTCATCGTTGCAACGAGAGACCCCAGCATTATAAGCTGTCTTTTAATATCTACACTCTAGTCTTCCCGCGTTCCGTGTGTACGCCAAGGTCATCGCCCGAAGTGGGCATGCAATTGATTAAAAGGAGGCCAAGCCAAGTAAGAACGGGTCATGGTCTTTTGTGCCGCAATGCTGGGTGTGGCATTAACTGGGAATCAAATAGGATTCTTGCCGGGTAAAATAATGAGAACACACTCCAATGCCTTGGTGGATGATGTGTCCGCTTTACTCTGTTCCCTACGAAGGAGCAATAGATATTGCAAGTTGCATAGCACAGCAACCTATTTTTCATCGATCTTATTTTTTGTAAGAAAAGAAACTTGGCTATTCATTCTATTCCAATGTGGTTTACCATGGTCCCTTACCCTCATTCGGCCACTGATCCACCAAACCCTCGATGTCCCCCAACACTCCATCCGTCCTCCTCGCCACTAGCTTCCTCAGATTCAACATGACACTATATCTAATATACGTGGATCCCGACTTCTTGAAATACCCTCCCCCAATTCCATGAATATCACTCCCGCCCTTCGAGTAATACTGGCTCATCAGCGGCGGCTGAGTCGTGATGCAAACCGGCCTCTCCCCCTCATACGCCCCATCGCACCAATCCCTCAACATCAGATCGTAACTGCTCGTAAACTCCTCCAAACCAAACTTCAGAAGCAGCTTTCTCGCTCCGCGCCTGCTGACGGCATATGCCTGTATCCCCGCCGTGCCCCTCGCTTCGTGGACCACGCGCGTATGGGACTCGAATCTTGCGGCGAAGTCATCAATGCGATCAGCGAAGGGATGGCGTTTGAGATGTCTCTTGTCCGCTACAGTCACGTCGTCGGGGATGAGGATGGTGAGGAGGGATAGCGGGGCATGGTTCGAGTTTAGTTCGCGCGATGCCCAGTCGGAGGGGAGGTGGCTTCCTACGTGGCCTAGCCAGATGACGTCCCAGTCGTCTCCGTATGGAGAAGACGTTATGCCTGGCTTTTTGGTAGCCGGGGTGGTTTGGAGATCCCGGGTGTAGGCGTCTTCGTGGAGAGTGTTCGAGAGCGGAGGGAAAAGGCTCGCGAGGGTGCGGGAGGGATCGTTTCGTAGGGGTTGGAGGTACGCTTGGGAGGCGAGAGCAAAAGTTTGGACTTGAGATTTTAGACGGATGTCCCAGTCGGTGTCATCTTCCATGATGAGTGCAGAGGTTAGATTCTCCTGGACGATTCTAAGATGGAGGAGAGCACGGTTAGTTCCTTGGCAGCATAGGAAAGGAAACCATCGAACTTTGGGCTCACCTTTGTAGCACATTCATGTGCGCCCTCCAGCTCCCCGTCTTACCGGACCAGTTAACATTCTTCTCTCGTGGACTCGACGGTAACACTTTCTCGGGGATTTCGCTACCCCGAACACCGTCGATGTAGGTGAATTCGAGGCCAGTGACAGCAGCGGCAAGGGTCATGAGGTCCCGCCGATCGGTTCGCTCTGGGAGGTTTACAACGAAGATTTTGCCAAACTGTTTAGGAAGTGTAAGAATGTGGGATTCCGGCGACCAGGAATATGTCTTTTTTTTTTTTTTTTTTTTTTTTTTTTTTTTTTTTTTTTTTTTTTTTTT